>JAOTAY010000007.1:27505627-27525250 GCA_025629805.1 Erythroxylum baracoense | reverse complement strand
TTAAGTGTTAAGTGATGTGACATGCCATCTTCGCGGGGCACGGATCCGGGTATCACTGTCGATATCGGGTTCGGGTCTGGCGGGAGTTGGGGTGTTACAGATGGAGTACTTAGTGCTTTGGATTTTGCTGATTTTGATATTTGTGTGGACTACATAAAGGAAAAGTAGACTAACGAATCAAAGAAAGGTGCCAAGAAAAGTTTAGACATATAAGGCATCATACAAACGAATATTTGTAGTCCAGATATGGACTCGTATGGTCAGAAATACTTCATCTCATTCATAGATGATTGTTCAAAATATATGTATCTCTACTTGCTTCATAACAAGAATGAAGCACTAGATGCTTTAAAATGTTCAAAGTAGAAGTAGAGAAGCAATGCGGTAAGAAATTAAGATCGTGAGATCTGATAGAGGTGAGGAATATTATGGTATATATACTGAAAGTAAACAAGCACCTGGTCCATTTGTGAGGTATCTTCAAGAAAATGGTATAGTATCCCAATACACTATGCCCAGATCTCTGGACTATAATGGTGTGGTAAAAAGAAGAAACCGAACATTATTGGACATGGTACGGGGCATGTTGAGTAGCTCCAAACTTCCCAGGTCCTTGTGGACTGAAACTCTTAAGAAGACTATGTATATATTAAATCGGGCACCAACTAAGGTTGTTCCAAAGATGCCATTTGAATTATTTAAAGGTTGAAAACTGAGTTTGCAACATATACATGTTTGGGGATGTCTGTCTGAAGTAAGAATTTGTATTCCACAAGAGAAGAAATTGGGTCCAAGGATCATAAATGGTTAATTCATTGGATATACCGAACGGTTTAAGGGATATAAGTTCTATTGTCAATCACATCATACTAGAATTGTGGAATCAAGAAATGCAAAATTTCTTGAGAATGACTTGATTAGTGGGATGGATCAATTTCAAGATACAGTCTTTATAATGATCATATGGATACTCAACCTTCCACCTCAAACAGTAAGGTGATTGTCATTCACAATAATCCTCAAGTTTAAATAGACATTGTACAATTAACTGTTGAAATTCAACAGCTTACTATAAATATAAATGACAATAAAGAAATTCCACAAGTTGCTGATAATCTAGTAGATCCAATTATTCAGAAATTATCTGACAACATTCAGCAACCAATTGAACAACAAACTCTACAGGAGAATGTTGGTGCAACATTAAGGAGATCTACTAGAACAAAAAAATAAGCTATTACTAGTGATTATGTTATATATCTACGAGAATATGACTACAATATAGGAGCTGAAAATGATCCTGAAACTTTTTCACAAGCCATGTGTTGCAATGAATCAAATTTATGGTACAATGTTATGAAGGAAGAAATGAATTCTGTGAAGAATAATGATATTTAGGATCTTGATAAGTTGGCTAAAGGAGCAAAACTCATAGGTTGCAAATGGATATTTAAGACAAAGAAAGACTTATTAGGCAACATTGAGAGATACAAGGCAAGACTCGTTGCTAAAGGATTCACTCAAACGGGAGGAATCAATTACACAGATACATTTTCTCCTGTGTCTAAAAGGATGCCCTTCGTATAATTTTAGCATTGGTTGCTCACTTTGATTTAGAATTGTATCAAATGGATGTGAAAATGACTTTCTTAAATGGTGACTTAGAGGAAGAAGTTTACATAAAACAACTAGAAGGATTTTCCTCTACTAATAGTGAGCATTTGATTTGCAAGCTTCAACCAGAAGGATTTTCCTCTATTAATAGTGAGCATTTGACTTGCAAGCTTAAAAGATCCATATATTGATTGAAACAAGCATGCCGCCTGTGGTATTTGAAATTTCATGATATTATTTCATCATTTGGTTTTGAAAAAAACATTATAGATCAATGTATATACTAGAAGGTTATTGAGCGTAAAATTTGTTTTCTTGTATTACATATGGATGACATATTACTTGCAACCACTGATAGGGGTTTGCTACATGATGTGAAACAATTTCTCTCCAAAAATTTTGAAATGAAAGATAGGAGTGATACGTCTTATGTCATTGGCATTATGATACATCGAGAAAGATTCCGTGGTGTTTTGTGTTTGTTTCAAGCAACCTATATTAATAAAGTTTTAGGGAGATTTCGAATGAAAAATTGTTCACCTAGTGTAGCACCCATTGTGGAAGGGGATAGGTTAAATTTAGACCAATGTCCTAAAAATTATTTTGAAAGGGAACATATGAAAAACATTCAATATACTTCTGCAGTTGGAAGCTTGATGTATGCTCAAGTTTGTACAAGACCTGCCATTGCATTTGCTGTTGGAATATTAGGCAGATATCATAATAACCCATACTTAGATCATTAATTGGAGAGTTGCAAAGAAAGGATTGAGGTACCTTCAAGGGACCAAAGATTACATGCTTACGTACAGACGCACTGATAATATGGAGTTAACAGGGTACTCAGATTCAGATTTTATTGGTGTGTTGGTTCACGGAAATCAACATCAAGTTATATCTTCATGTTTGACAATGAAGTTATATCTTGGAGGAGTGCCAAGCAGTCTTTGACTGCTACTTCCACCATAAAGGCTGAGTTTGTTTCTTGTTTTGAGGCTACATCATATGATGTATGGGTAAAGAGTTTCATATATGAACTTAGGCTTGTAGATTCCATTTCTAGGCCATTGAGGATATATTGTGATAATTCAGCTGCTGTTTTTCTAGCTAAAAACAATAAGAGTGATAGTCGAAGTAAACACATCGACATCAAGTTTTTATCTATAAGGGAACGTGTTAAGGACAAGAAAGTGGTCATTAAACACGTTAGCACTGAATTGATGATAGTTGATCCTTTAATAGAAGGCATGCCACCAGTGAAGTTCAAGGATCATGTTGTTAGAATGGGATTGAGTTCCATTATATGGTTTTCATTGTATGGACAATGTTATTTTCATAAAATTCTTATAATTTTTCTCATATTATAGTGCAAATTATTGAATTTTGAGAAAATTGATTATTTTGGACCTAGATGTTTATTCATTAAGTAATGTTACTACATTCAATTGATATAATTATAGTATACCGTAATACATGGAAGATGATACTCCATTACTAGAGAACCTATCACCATGATTCGTATATTGTACTTAAATCATATTAGGATTTGATACCAAGTTAAACGTATGGACTATGTGGGAGAATGTGAGAACTTTTCCTCTTCTTGTGTCATAAATGGTCCAAATGTTATGTAAGTTAATGAATATGAATTCCTGGTTTTAAGGTAATTGATACTGTACTTGATAGAAGCACATTTGTATAGGTTATTTTCTCAATTTTTAGGTCTCTAAGCTTTTTTCCTCTTCTGAAAGACATACACCATCATATAAGGATTTGAGAACTTAGAAGAATTCCAAAACGCAGCTCTTCAAGCACCGACAACAATGATAAAAGGTATTTCGTTTTTTTTCTTCCGCATTTATTTTGTATGATATTCTAATGTATATTATTGTTGAAAATATGTTAGAATGTGCTTACAAAAACTACATGTTTTATTTAAAAGAGTAGGATCTCAAGCCCGTCTAAGTTTGGATAGCTAAAACCCGAATCTAATTAAAAAAGGACATTATTTAATTCTTTTAATTTAAAAAATGATAGGAGCAGACCTATTGTCATCCCTACTTCCCCAAAGGCTAGTTGAGGTTTTAGAAGAAAAGCTTTGTATAATAGTTGGATGTGTATTCTCTTAAAATTGGTTCTCTTCTAGTTACTTCTTAAGAGAGACCAGGCTGGTATTTTTCTTAATAGACTTGTTACTTCTTAAGTTTCTTTTGGTAACTAGCAATGAAAGATTGAAATAAAAATAAAAGTGAATAAAAATAAGAATAAAATTACTGTATAAAGTAAGGATTACGCTAATATTTAGTATTAAATATTAAGAATGATAATGATACTTTTTTTATTCATATTTAGTTATAATTATTTTATTTTATAAATAAATAATTTAAATATTTTATATCTTATAAATAATTAATAATTTTTTTCAATAATTTATAGAGTTATTAATGTTAAAATAATTATGAATAATTTTTATGATTATGATATTATAATAAACATAAATATTTTGACTATTTTATTAATAAATTGATAATATTCTAATAATATCACTTATATTTTATCATGAAAAACCAGTCGAGAATAAAACTCTATTTACTCCATTCTCATTTTCACGTCTTTATTACTGATCAATAAACAAAACTTCAACGTTTTTTCGAACTTTTGCTAATACATTGTATACGATTAACTATTAACTATTGCATTGGATACAATTAACTATTGCATTATCATTTTTCTAAGGCAAGAAAATTTTGGCTCGTGTCTTTGTACATTCTTCAAAAGATAGTGATGTCAAACATCTATAGAACAAGCTGCGTTATGCATGCAAGATTTTAACACATTACTGGTTTTTGTTTAAGAATTGGGATGAACCAGTCCACCAATCCCAAGTTCGACTTAAATAATTCAAGCCCAGCCCAATCAAACTTGGTCAATTCAAAGCCTAATTAGGTCAAGACTTAAAACGATGTCATTTTGTCTAAACCGGATGCGAATGCCAAGCCCAAATCTAGGTTTAATCAAAATCCGATCAACTTGATACTTTTAACTTTGGGTCTGACCCTTTTTTCCATCTCTCTCTTTTTTTTTTTACTAAGATGCCAGGATTAGAAACATAAACAGAAATAAAAAATCCAAAATGGGCACATTGAAAACAAGTTAGTACCAAACACCTTAATTTCAAGCAAACATCTTACACATGTAAAACATAGATAAGAAAATCCTAGTTCAAGGACAAGAAAGGCAGTCTCCTGTCTCAAGTAAGCAATTGAGCATTTTGAGCACAACCTACTAGCAGACCATCAATACCTTCTTTCACAGAGTCCAGAATGCCAGTCACACCACATGGAAAGGTTTCTTTTCATCTCACACCTAAATCCATCCTGACAAACTTTGCCAGACAGTAAGGTTAACTTATGAATGAAAAACATACGATAAAAAATGCAATAGGACCATCAACCAACACACCATCAGAACCCTATTCCACCTTCATGGACCTCAACTACTCCCTATAGTTCACCACCAAAGGGTAGAAAGCAAAAGTTTAAACAAGAAATCAGAATAGTGGTTAACGGAAATGAAATTTAAGTTGCAACTAGCAGGTGGTTTAATCTATAGGTGAAAATTTGCAGGCATACTTCAGAGCACACACACCCAGAACCCTCACACGAGATCAGAATGTAAGACTACGTACATATCAGAAAATGGGTGGTAATCCTCTATGACTGAACAATTTAAGATTGACCCACTTAACCCTTTGTCATGACACACGGCTACCGTCAACACATGTTAAATTTTCTAAAAAGAATATTCAAGTGACTACCATACTGAGACCAAGAAAGTAAAAATTGTGAACGGAAATGAGTAATGATCGTTGCAACGTTTTTAGTCCAAAACAGAGAGAACATGAGACCCAAGATATATGATTCATGTTCTGCTACCTGCCACATGGACACTAAAGGAGACATCAGAAAGCATAGAGAATAAAGAACAAGAATATGAAGAAAGCCATATGAGAGCTACTCCCACATGCCCAAATTACCTTCATATCCAAGGACTATTCACCTTGCCAGTTAATGAATTGAGAAAGCTGACCCAGGGAAGCTTCAAGCATGGCAACTACTATAACATGGTTACTTCAAAAATAGATATTATACCAGAATACAGAACCAAGATGAGGTAAATTATTACCAACTAAACAACCCAAGATTTAATGTAACAACAAAAAAGATCAGAAAAGTTGTTCTATGAAGTCCAAATGAGAAAATGAAAGGGATGATTAGCCAAAGCAGATAAAATAGGCGGGATACCAAGCATCCAGAAGTAAATGAAATTATATCCTACAAAACAGACAAGGAATCGATAAGAATAAGCTGTGAATGGGTGTCTCAAAGATGCATCCGCATGAACAGAACTTCAAGACCGAATCTCTGCAAATGTCATAACAGTACATCAAGGTTAAAGATGTGAGTCCCAAACTTCCAACAAAGTCATGGCAAGAGGTAAGAAAACAGGTTGCTCCAAGAAACATCAGGCCTGTAAACATTATTCAATAATGGCAAAGGAAAAGGGTTAAGAGATATAAGAAAAAAGATGCTAAACAATAGTGTTTTTAGTGCATGACTCCAAATGATTAGAATGGAATTAAAAATTACAATGAGAAACAGACCAACTCCGTAAAGGCATCGCCCCAAATATAGAGAAAAAAGTAATTAGATAAGAATATCCATTACCAAAACAAGGCAAAACATCAGTATTAGCATTAAAAAAGTTAACACAATGCAACAACTAATTGCATCTAAAGAAGGGGGGTCGAAAATTGCAATTACACTGCCTTCCCTTAAGATACCTTGGACATACAAAGAACAAGGTGAATGCAAGATAAAATGGAAATATGGAAAGCCAAAATAAATCAGAAAGATTCTAATTTCAAAGTTCCGGAATCAATATTCACAGCATTACTGAAAATAGCAAACGTTAGTGGAAACTGTTTGTATCTTCATTTTCTAGTCTAGAGAAGGGCTGAAGTCCAAAAACTATCCCTGAGCACGAGTTCTGTCCTAGCAGTGTATAAGTGCATTCAGTAAATGCAACTAAAGTAAATATGTCAACTACACATATAACCAGAATTGGAACAAATTCAGATATTGTTTATGTTTCTAGTCAACGTCTATACCTTTAAAATAGATACTGCCACTAGACCAAGTCATTTCATCTCAGCCAAGAACTTCTCATACTCGGTGTCAGCACCACTGGTTGCCTTCTCTACGTGTGAGGGTGCCGGGGGCACAGATGGGTTCGAGGCCCAAGGTACATTAGTCAAGCCCTGAGAATGGTTAGTTGTTGGGACAGGGGCAGGAGGAGGAGGAGGAGGAGGAGGAACTGCAGTATAATAAGCTGAATAACCTAGAGAAGCTGAAGCTGTTGCATAAGCAGGTTGAGCAGCAGTAAATGGAATTGGAGCAGCAAAGTTGGCATAGACATTAGAGGACACAGGAGCATTAGAGGTGCTATTTTCAGTTTGTACTCCTGGTGGGCAGCTTTGTTGTGATTCATCAGATGAAATACTCGGTGCAGGAGCAACTAAGGGATTTGTCTGTGATGGCTGAGGATATTGAGTTGGGTAGGTAGGCATAGGCTGAGCAGGGATGGGAGGATACATGGCTGAACCTGGAGGGGGAGGGGGAGGAGCAGTATATGCAGCATAAGGAGAAGGAACAGGAGGTCCCCAAGGGACTGGACTTCCAGTATAGCTTGGAGGGGGAATACCTGCATAGCCAGCAGGAGGAGCGTTTGGAAGAGGACCACCAGGGGTAAATTGTTGCGATGGATATGTGCCAACAGGTTGAGTTGAAATTGGGTACATGGGCATAGTAGATACTGGAGGAGTTGGAGGAACCGTGGGTTGAGGAGGTTTTCCAGCAACTCTCACAGCTATGGTTCGACCTTCTAAGCGATATCCATTCATGCTTGCTATTGCATTATTGGCCATTTGGACGTCACGATATTTCACAAAACCATATCCTTTGCTCAGTCCCGTAACTCGGTCTTTAATGACCTTAGCCATTACAATATCTCCAAAGGCTGTAAATAATCCAATCAAACCATCATCGTCAAGATTAGGAGGCAAGTAGCCAATGTACAAATTTGTATCGTCATATTCCTTCGTAGAGGGTTTAGCCCCATTCATCCCTAATCCAGCTTGATTTGCACTACCAAGACCACCAGTGTTGCTTGCCCAAGGTGGATTGGCTCCAGAACCACTCGACCCCAAAGCCAAGGTTGAACTTTGCTTAGTCACGGACTCAGGCATAGTCCCTCCTAACTCAGCCAGAAAGTTCAGATACTCGTCATCCATTTTCTTCCCTGTTGTTCCCTTCACAGGACAATCAATAGTTGGATGTCCACCATCACCACATATCTTACATAGCACATCACTCTTGAACGTAGTAGTACGTGAAGGACAAGCATACTGCCTGTGTCCTGGTTCACCACACAGCCTACAGAACTCTTCATCCCTGATTGTCCCGTTCAAAGATGCGAGTTCTCTAAGCTGCTGCCTCTTATGCTCATTCAAAACCTCATCAACAGGCTGCAGCAACTTCTCAACCATTCCTGCAGCAGCATCTAAAGCCTCTTGAGTGTCTGCCTCAACCAAAACATGCAAATCCTCATTCTCTGATGGGTCTGGCTTTAAATCCCTCTTTTGCTGCAGTCTTCCTTCCTTCACCGATCCTTTACCCCTAATAACTATCTTAGCTCCGGTCTCCCTCTCCATTCTCTTTTGTGTATTCCCTCTCGGTCCAATAATCAATCCAATAAAATTGTATCCTGGATACTCCTTCATAGGTATATAAAGCTTCTTCTGAAGCTTCGGCGGCCTGTAATCCGCCGGGGGCTTAAAAGCAGGGTTCTTTTTAATGATCTGAGATATAATCTCTTGCCTTTCTTTGTTTAATCTTTCTCTAGCTCTATACTCTCTAGTATTAATCCTAATCCCCAAGTTATCATAAATTGGTTCAGGTGAGGGAGACCTCGCTCCTTCAGGTCGATCATCAAGAGGCATACCCGATTGCAACAATCTACTGATCTCAAGCAACCTAGCATTCAAAGCCTGAATTTCTGGGTCAAACTCAATACCTCCGGTGAAGTCCTTCATAAAATCAGGAAGCTGAATGACCGGCTTCGGCTCATCAGCCCACCTCGATTTCCTCTTCCTCGTCCCACTACCAGACTCATTATTCCCACCATCGGCCGACTGATCATTTCCAGAATCCGCCGGCTGTTCCCAACGGCTCCTCCTCCGCCGACGACTAGTGGTCTCCTCCTCCCCTCCCGACTGATCCCTATCGCCGCTGTTAGTATTAGTCAGACAATTTCCCGATAACAGAGGCTTTGGAATTTCCAGTTTCGGAGTAGATTCCGCTACCTGGCTATCGTAACCGTTTTGAGATTCACTTTCCAAACCAGCAGTAGAATTTAGGGTTTTGCAGGGCCTCTGGGAATCGCCAAACTGAGGCACCTCCGAGGGAATCTTGTCACCGGCATCGAATGATCCAGGTGGTGTAGGATCAGGTATTGAGGGATCTAGGGTTTGAGATTGGGGGATTGGGATTGGGTCCATAGATTTGAAGAAGGTCTAGGGTTTGAGAGCAGATTTTTATATTGATTGAACAATAATGTGACTTGAAACGCTCTTCGATATATGGCCTTGGCGTTCATAACTTCATATAAATATGAGGAGGGACTTGTACTTATGTTTAATATACTATTATCTTATAAAATTATTTAATATTTATTAAATTATTTAATATTAATTAAATTATTTAAAGTATTGGGTACTTTTGTTTTTGTATTTTTTAAAATATTATGTTTCAAAATTACTAATTGGTAATACAAATATTACATATTTATCAAATTAAGTTAATATAAATTATTATGTCATTAAATTGTATACAAATAATGTCTATATAAATATTTTTTGAAAAAAAGTCTATATAAATATTGTTAAAATACATAATAATTATTGCTTAATTTAAAATTTGTGGCATAATACATTTCAAATTTATGGTATTGAAATTTTTTTATAATTTTATAAAGTTTAAGTTGTACATGAAAAAATAGGCTTCGCAATTTGACTCAAAATTCGATCTAAACTAGGCCAATATGAGACTCGATGATTAATAAAACGATACTATTTTGGAATTTTAAAAAAAATAATTGAGTAAACTACTTTTTAAAGATTTAACAATTTAATTCAAAAGATTATTTTTAAAGATATGACATGTATACTAAATGTCACATAAATGTTCATCTATTAGCTACTTCAGCAAAAACTAATGCTTTGAAGTTAATTGACGAGGTTTTAAAAGATTAATCATTTAATTAAAAAATTTAAAATCTTGAACATTAAATTAAAAAATAATAAAAATTGAGCATTTTAAGATTGGTCATCCTTATAAACTAATGTGAGTTTATCAATAAATACATTTAAATAATTATTAATTATTTAATTTATCAAGTAATGAATTTCCAAAATAAGCAAATCGGGGTGACAATTAAGCCCAAACGTGACCTAATCTAATCTAAAGTTAACAAATTAAACTCATTTGACAGAATTTGACAACGCTCAAAGTTCTTTTTAAAAAATTGAACTTCAGGCTTGAAGTCCGAAAAATTTAAGAAAATAATCTCATTTTATGTGGAACAATGTTATTTTTATTTTTAAAATTTTGAAAAACAAAAAAAAAGTTAAGAGTAAACTTCAAGTCGCCCATGCTTGAACGAACTCGAATTTTGGCTACAGCTCAGGTTATGTGCTTCAAATTCAAACAAAAAATTTTAAGTCAGGGCTTTCCCAACCCGTTGGGCCATAGGCGGGCTCACCCATTATTTATTTTTAAAGGAAAAAAATCAAAACGACATCGTTTCGAAAAAAATGAGCGACCACGGGCCGAATCAGACGGTCTGGATCATTATTGCCATGTCTATTGCCGATCCCACTTAAATGATTATTACAAAACAATTATTAACAAAGAAATTTTTCTTAGGATACTAGGCCTACTCCAACTTAACCTAAAATTTATTAAATGAGGCAAAAACCAGTCTGAAATCTAATTAAAAATTGAACTTTTGAACCTTTTCCACATTTTAAATCGGATCAATTCATGAACTCAATTCAAGTACTCCTTTCTAAGTTTTAACAACCGTATAAACAACTTCAGGTTGGATTAGATCGGAATAGAGGAGCCCGCACGGGTAGTTCAACTGGTCTTTAGGGAAGTTGTTGAGTGCAAAGTCTCAGGTTCGAGTCTCGGCAGCGGCAGTATGGGAGTTTCATCCAATGTGATGGCTCCTTGTACGCACCAGACACGGAGCCCCCTCTCTGAAGAACTGAGTGAGATTAAACCGTAATTTATCCCTCCATCACTCTGTCGGGCCGGAGTGCGGGGGCGCCTGGAATGGACGATTCCACCTTTCAAGTGCAAAATCGGACTAGAGGAAAAGTGCCCTCTCGGATCAAGCAAGGCACATAAAACTCTACAAGGGAGCCTTTCAAGCTTCAATCTTTTTCATTCCAAACACTGATTGCCATTATTTATGAACCAAAAGCTTATTACACAGCATGTCAAACTGAAAGCAGATTCAATAAATTTAATTCATTCATTTACAAACGTATAAACAACTGAATGATAGTAATGACACACAAAATGACATTTGCATCACCACTGGATAGATCTTTTATAGTGAGGAGAGGTTAAGTTTTTGTGTACATATATGTACAATATTCAAGTGCTGGAGAACAGGGAATAGGAGGTCTTCAGTGTAGTGCAGGTTTCACATGGAAAAGACCTGAAATCAGTGAAAAAAATTTCAAGTTTCGTGTACCTAAACCAAATACAACAAGGTTAGAGATTAATAACAATAAGATAAAAAAACTGCTTTCTGCTTGATGATGAAGAACAAACGTATTCGGTACAAAAGTCCTCACAAAGGCCTAGCCAGTCAACCAAGAACTTTCATAACGAATTCTGGTCTGTAATAGGGCTCTTCCAATGCCAACTTTTAATTTCAAATAGTGAAAAGACTCGTAATTTTAGATTAAATCTTGAGGATTACCTGCTTTCAGCGGCTAGAACTACCAAGATCAAAGTCCATAGTATAATCATATTCGATGGTTGGGATCACTGATGCTACAAATTTCAGGAAAAGGAAAAGATACCTGCAGAAAATACAATAGTTTTTACAAGTTACTGATTGATATAAATGAAAAGAAAACGAAGAGATTAGAAGACAAGACAGGGAATATAATTGAAATATGGTAAACAATTAGGAAATTGCAGGATTAGAAAGCAACAAATGGACAAACATTAATAAGCAAATCATTAGCCAGGAATCAATCCTACATTTCTAGGAAAATCTCGACAAATATACACAAGAATAATTTCTTTTTCTTTTGCAGTCAATAGGTGCCTTATGGGGCAAAACCAATTAGATTCAAGGTTTTACGATATATACTGTGTTAAGGAATGAGTCCCTAATCATTTTCTTCTAGGTTCATAACCAACTTTTTCTTAAAAGTGCAGGAATAAACTCACTTGTCAACTTCTGGCTCAACCCCACGTGACATCAAAACATCAATAATTTTCTTCATGACAGCACCATGTCGGCATGGATGAACAGAAGCATGCTTCCCAGGTAGATGAGGATGATCTTCAATAGTTACCTGCATACTTCTGAAGTCAGAAGGAATATGGAATGCTATTTTCAGAATTTATATAACAAGCAATATATGTGTGAACAGCTACATAATTTGACAGACACGCTTAACCTGAATTTCACATAGATGGCCCAGAGTGAGATGAATACGTGGTACAACCATAAAGACATTAAGATTTTCTTGTTTGATTAACGAGATTTAAAAGAAATTGTATATTCAAAACATAGGGTCAGGCACATGCACAGAAGCAGGAATAAGAACATTTGATACTGCCTATTGGAGACAATAATTCTTACTGTTTTGCGTGCATGATCTTGACTGACATCCTCAAGCACAAGTTCTGGTTGCAAGAGCATCCTTGACTGCAAGTTACAATGAGAATAGTCAAGGGTGTTGATGAAAATTTGCTGGACTGCATAAATAAATGGTTGATTAAAACAATATTACACAAGTACTAGTTGATTCCCATCAATAGCATATCCAAGTACTATGAGGGCTTGGCCAACTTTCTAATGTGTGGTCAATGTTTTGGAAACTGTCACCTCAATAATAAGACGAAGCATTTCCATTACGTAAACAGTTTGCATAACAATGATTCTGAAACATAGACAAGAAAATGGAACAGCAAAGAGAACAAACCTCATCATATCCAGTAAGCCATACACGAGGAGTTTGATAATATTTGTCATACCTGGAAATATAAGATTGAAAACCGTGTTCATAATTATATAAAAATGAGTTTGATTTCGATCCCCATATGAATCCTTAACAAGAATCACAAAACTGTTATATTCATGGTTAATTGAACATATAACAAATGAAGCCATGAAAGATTACAAAAGCAACCAGTGGCAATAGAAATGAGTAATGTGAGGAAGTTGTCAATTATTCTTACGTTATGCTGACATCGTAAGTTCTAGTACGCAGTATATTGTCGTCATCTGGCTCATGAGCCACGAGATATGTGGACTGAAGGGTTGCCTGCATCAGGTGGTCAGTTATAAAAATGCATTCTTCCCAAGGGAATCACAATGAAAGTAGTACAGAAGGGAGTCAAAACTTACAGGATCTGTTTCAACTAGATTGTCAGGGTCTTCATAGTCTGCCATGTCAGGAATATCCTCTTCTTCTTCACTTCTAAAATATGAAGGGATTGATTGAATACAGTTCTGCTTGTTAATATCTAGGGCCTCCATTGAAGGCAAGTTCTCATCCTCATCACTTTTGGTTTCTGTTATAGGAGTCGAACCATGACGTCAGAAGATTAAAGTTTTCACAAGAATACTAGTCCACCATAGAAATATACCTTTTGGTTTCCCATGAGTTGCCAACCAGCCTTCACTATCTTCTGTATCAAGTAAAATTTCACCTCCAGCAGCTTCATATTCTTCTTCTACTGAGGCGGCTCTTCGTAGGCAAGGCACTGAAAAGAAGTCAGTTTTCCTTTATAGAATTCATTTTCCAGTGCATTATTATGCAGAACTATAAACAAACATTTCTATGTCCAGAGAAACAAGTTATGACCAAATCTCATATTTGTCTTTCCTGTTATACTGAATCAGTAACTTCCAAATTCCATCATATTTGTTCTCTGACAAGATTGAAATAGACACGTTCATGCAACTTTTAAAAGGAATAGAACAAAACAAATCCATCACAGGAGGTGCCACCAATTACCGTTTCTAGTAATCAAGAACTGTTTATCTGCAGGCAAATAGGGCTTCCTCTTGCTTGGCTCACCAGATTCCCTGTAAGAGAAATTTTAAAAAACGGAAACACACAATCATATGTCAAAACACAGACCCCTATGACGAGGTTACCGAAATATGGTAATTATGGTCAGAGCTCAAAAACAAAAAACACCAAATGATTAGGAAAGGCCAAACTTGACATGTCAATCACTCTTACACTACCTCATTGCCTTTACGTTTATACATAAACAACATGAATGTTTATGCCCAATTCAATCCCATAAATGCCAAAAGAAAAAAACGATTCGGAGACGTAACTTTACAATCAAACCACACTATCCAATTGATAACGACATACTTCTATTTACACAGGAAAACAAAAATCAAGCTTGCAAAAACACAGGGGGGTAAATTGATACAGAATGAACATAGCAGATTGGGTTATTACCAGGACCAAGTAGGGCATTTAGAGACGAGATTGTCACCGGCGATAACAAATTCGCTTACACTGAGGACACCTTTCTCTTTGAAGGCAGAGACCGTGCGTGGACCAGTAATTCTCTCTACCGTTCCTTTGAATGCTTCGTGCAGCCTCTGCGAGAGTACCATCTTCAAGATCAATCGGTAATTTGGAATAGATCAATACTTGAGATCAAGAGAACTCTAAATTGAAGAGAAAAAGGGGAAAGGTAAAGCACGTCAAATCCGTCGGGAATGTGCCAGTTATTTTGTTCCAACCGGTTTCATTAGATCTTATCCTTTTTTTTTTTACATGGAATCTACGTAAATATGTGGTGGATAAGATTAGGAATGAGAAAATTAACTTAGCTCATTTTGACCCGGGTTAGCCACGTCAAAGGCCAATCTCGTGCCCCGTTGAGCCATTACTTTCAAAATAACGTTATTTTGAAAGTTTTTAATTTAAAAAACGAACGATTCTCCTGTGACTCGTCAAGCTACCATAGCTCGATCGATTGTTATCGTTAGATGAGATTTAATGGAACATAATAAAATATCATAACTGGAACAAAAAATTTGATCTCAAGTTAAAGGAGAATTTGTCATGTTAAGTCTTTACTTTAGGTACTTTATTATAATAATATAAAAAAACAACAAGAACTTTCGAATAATCGATAAGATTACTCTTTTATAATTAAAAAATCACAAGTTTAAGTTGTGAAAGTAATTTTTATAAAAAATGCAAAAAGAGCTAGTTATATGAAAAAAAATTGACACCGAACAATTTGACTTTTAATAATATTAAAAAAAAATTTTGTATTTTTAGAACTCATTTTGAACTATGGAAGATATCTACTCATTTTATTAAAGATTCGACCGGTTAATCCGAAGGCACCCACTAGTAGGGGGAGCCCTTAATTGACCGGGTAGGCGAGCTTCATAGCTAGGGTTTCTCTCTTAGGCTTTCGCCCATTGCAAAAAATTCTCTATTACTGTCTTCCGTAGGAGTTTGGGTCATGTCTTAGTCTCAGTATAATTGATCATCCACTCGGACCAGCCATTAACGATCCTCGATTCAAAGTTTTAATTTTAATTATAATTTTATTCAAAACAAAAATAGAAAAAAGTATCATATAATTATAATTTCAATAAATATAATGAATGAAATAACTTTTCATATATTCTAATTTTTACAATAATAACACTATGTCTTATAATGAGATATCTAAAATCTTAAAGTTCCAACTTTTGAGTCAGGATCATTAGGACTTATGTTAGTAAGTGTTTTAAAAAAATTAAAAGAAGAAAGAAAATAGTATTAAAGAAATTAATTTCTTTAGCTTTTATAAATAAATATTCCATCAATGATTACTAAATTTATTGCAATATTTATATTATTTTTTAATTGTCTTCTAACTATTTTTAAATTAATTAATATTTTTTAGAAAGATCCTTCCATTTACATAAACCCTTCCCAATTCCTCAAGATATTCATAAAAAATTTATTGGAGATTTTCTATAATTGATTAAATAAAAATTGAAGGTTCAAGTCTTGATAACAACCTCTTTATAAAAATACAAAAAGAAAAGTTATATACATTATGATCATTTCCAAACTCGCGCAAAGCGAAAAACTTTGTGCACTTGATACGTTGACTTGACTAAATAAAAAATAGCTTATTAAGAATTTAAAAAGTAATATTTCATCTATTTAATACGATATTTCGGTCAAAGACCGAATCAATTTTTATTGATTTTTAATTTTATATTTTGATCATAGAATTTTTTCTAAAATATGCCAAATATTTTTTTTGAAAATTTCATGACTATACCTATTTAATTTATTATTAATGTCATTGTTTCTTTTTCTTTTTTTTTTGAGCCTATAAGGTGTTCTCAATGGGCCCAAATTGCCAGTAATACGGCCTCAGATCCTCTGGCCCATGTACTCTGTCCCTACTCTGTCCCATAACATCTCAACCGATCATTTATGTGGGACCCATAAAAATAGATAGTTAAGGCGTTATGGGACAGAGTAGGGACATGATACATGAATCAGAGGATCACGTTCCCAGTAATACCTTTAAGTCATTACAACGTGTAGATTAACCTTGCTCGTGCCTTGTGGACCCTGAGGTGAAGCTTAACATTACCATTGAGTATATTAGCACTGCTGCACTCATAAACGAGAGTCCGACCCCAATCTTACTCAAGCAAAGACCAAACCTTTAAGACTGGAATTCAGTGCTCGGTGGTTATGTCAGTGCTTCTTTAGTCTTTACAATCAATTAATGAGCATTTGCCTTCACTGAGGCCATCTCCAACAAAGGTACCAAAATACTAAATTGGTGTAATAAATTCTTTTCAAGGAAAACACCAAAATTCATCACCAAAATGTCGTAATGAATATTAATACACTAAATTTAGTGTGTTATTATTAATGCACCAAAATTTATAAAAAGACAACTTTATCTATTTTCTTTTTAACATATTTCTTTTACGTGCTTCTCACAATTTGATTTATTTACACAATTTACTAAGTAATTGAATTTAAAATATATATTACTTTACATAACATATATCATTACAAAGATCTCATTGAGACATTTAAAATGATATTAATATTGAATATAATATTATATTTTTTTTAATTTTAATTTTAATTTTTAATTTTTATTTATAAGCGTTATAAATTCATTAATAAAATATGCTAAGAATAGAAAGTAAATTTGAAATAAAAGGTGTATAAATTTAAACCACGGCATTGATTTAAAAATTTAAAACTCAACGAAAATGCTTCAAATTACAACCAGACTAAAATAAATTACAATTACAATCAGACTCGAGATTACAATAAAACTAAAATTACAACAATCAAATTAAAAGTAAAACTATTTGAGAATATTAATTTAACATAAATAATTAATAGTTTGGAAGGTCATTCTCATTTCCTCCAAAATTAAAATATTGGCTAAAGCCACTAGATGAGTCAACTCCTTCTTGCGGTTCTCCTTCTTGAGGTTCTCCTTCTTGAGCTCTTTTTATATAAATTTTCATTTGATCATTTTTGAAAGCCTCACGAGTAATTGGATCTTTGATGGAATCTAGATCTTTGCATAAAATTTTATTATCTTCTCGTCTTTGTCGTAGCTCTAATTTTTTGACCTCATTTTCAGCTCGTAACAACTGCAATTCATAATTTTTTTTGAGAGGAGATTGACTTTCATAAAACATTCCTTTTATTTCTTTATTCATGGACATAAAAAGTTTTTTCATTTCCTCATTTTGTTCCTTTTTCATTTTTTCTGTCTTCCTCCCAATAGGACATCAGCTTCATCATTTCTTCCAATAAATGGATTTTCAATTTCAAAATCATTTTTTAAATCAATACAAAATGATGATGATCCTATTGACTTATCTGATTTTTGAGATTCGGACAATGATATTTCATTGCACTTGGATCGTTTTCCATGACCAGATGCTTTCTCTCTGCTAGTATTAGCATATTTCTCCATATTTTTTAGAATTGGCCATACATGATCAAATTTGAAACCTTTTTGAAAATTTGGATATTGAATGAGTTAATCTTTTGCTTTCTCGAATTGCAAGACAACAATATAACTTAAGTTAGATTTTAGGGTATAAATAAAATGTATTTTAATTCATACAAAAAAAACAAATAAATAAAGCACTTACAATATCTTGTTCAGAAGCACCACTTAGATTCAAGTTTTTAATTTGTCGAACACATCCTTTGAATTTTCCAATAGTTGTCATTATAGTTTGCCATCGAGCTTGTAAAGATCTCCAAGGTCGAATAGTAGTGATATGATTCAGTAGCATTTGATGGTACTCAGTTGTGATGCGAGACCAAAACTGAGCCATAGATTGATCTCTACCAATGACTGGGTCTTGCGAAATTGATTGAATTGAGACCACAACCTCCTCCGCTCTCACGCTTCCCATTAATTAGTACATTTAAAGCTCAACTGAGAACCTATGATCAACAAATAATGATTGGTGGGATTATTGTTGGTAAGGTACATGTTATGATATTTTATTACATAATTTTCGGTATTATTTGAAATTAGATTTAGATAGATTTATGTGGAACTCTTTTAAGATAAAGTTGCTTAGGTTTAAAATTCTAATCAAGATGAAATTTAATGTATAGTCTATTTTAAGATAATGACTATCTAAGGAAGCAATTATTCTTTGACCATTGTAGCTATTTTTGGCTGTGTTTCATGTCACTATAAAAAAGTAGATATTTAGCTACTTTTTTTTGGCGACGTTTCAAAAATCATCGCTAAAAGTGACCATATTGCAACGATTCTATCTAAGGAAGCAATTATTCTTTGACCATTGTAGCTGTTTTTGACTGTTATTCACGTCACTACAACAAAGTAGACATTTAGCTACTTTTTTTTGGCGAGGTTTCAAAAATCGTCGCTAAAAGCGACCATATTGTGACAATTTTAAAATCGTCATTAAAACTAAGCATTTAGCGACAAATAATAAAAGTGTCACAAAAGGATCAACATTTGATGACGAATGTCAAAAATTGTCGCCAAATGGTGAACATTTAGTGATGATTCCTGAAAATCGTCACAAAACGATCCACATTGGGTAAAGATTTTAAACATTCGTCGCTAAATGAACTTTTGGTGACGCTTTTCAAAAATCGTCACCGTAATTTGGTAAATATTTGATGACCGATTTTTGAAGTCGTCACTAAAGGGTTCACATTTGGTTTTGGTGACGATTATGTAAAATTGTCACTAACGTTACGTTTGGTTACTGTCTCCAATATGCAGAAACGGAACGAGACGAAAATTTGGGGACGGAACAGGAAAAAAATTGGAGACATTGAGGTGTTTGGTTGTAATGGACAAAACAGAAAAAACTGTCTCCGTTTCAAGGACAAAAATGTATTTGATTGTAGTGGACAAAGCATAAAAACATTATCAATGATGAAAATACCCCTGCAATATAATATGATTAGAAATATTTAATTCATTGATTATTTTGTAATTGTATCAATATTTATTTTAAATGTATTTGTAATATTTTAATTATGATGAAATAATTACAATATAATTAATTAAATTATTATTATTACTTAATTAATTACATTATATTTAA
>JAOTAY010000007.1:27494872-27505527 GCA_025629805.1 Erythroxylum baracoense | reverse complement strand
ATTCATGATCTTCGAGACCCAAAAAAGAAGTCATTCGCAAAAGATGCAAGAAGCATGTAGGAAGGATGTCAAGCGTGTATATTGGAGTTCTCCAGTCACGATTTACAATTATCAAAGGACCGTCAAGTTACATGTAATTTGGAAAAAATCCATATTACATGATATTATGTCAGCATGCATTATAATGCACAATATGATCATTGAGGACGAACGTGATACTTAAGCGGTGATACAAGATTGGAGCGAAACGCCAGCCCCTAAAATTAATATTAATAGATAAGATACAATTATATTTCAAGAATTCCTTGCTAGACATAAACAAATTAAAGATAAAAAAGCTCACTATGAACTTCGTAATGTACTGATTAAATATTTGTGGGAACGATATGGTAATATAAAGGATTAGAGGTTAAATGTGCAATAAAAATATTATATTTGTGCATGTTGTTAATTTATTGTTGCAATAATATTAATTATATTTGTTAAATAATATTAATTTAATATAAGATATTTAATTAATGATTTTATTTTAATTTTTATAAATAAAAATAAATAAAAATAATTCATTGTATAAATATAAATTAATTTAGTTAATAACTAAATTATAATTTGGTGTAAAAATTTGGTGTAGAATGATTGAAGTAACACCAAATTTTACTCTACGCTAAATTCAATATAAAAGAGTCAAATTTGGTGTAAAATTTTAGTAGAATAGTTGGGAATAGTTGGAGATGGCCTCACAAAGCCACGGTGAAGCTTTTCAAGCCTAGATTAGTCAGTACTGGTTAGACATTTTTTATTACTAAAAAGGGTAATAATTTTTCAAAGAAAATGTTAATAGTTTTATCACTATAGTTTTTGTCCAGGCCTAAAGTTGATTTAGCCCAATTTAATATTATTTAATTTTATTTTTAAATCAAAAATAAAAGAACTCGTTGTTGCTATAATTGTTAGGTGTCGAGTTGAGTCGGGACGGGCTAGTTTGACCCGAGCTCAACTAGAGACGTATGTTTTTTTGAAAAAATTAAGTTTAAGATCTGATCAAATCGGATATGAACTATTGACCTTGGGCTAAGCCCGTCTGGGTCGACCAAATTGAGTTTGGACCCAAATATCATCCCTAATCAAAGTGGGTAGCATTAGTTTTTTTTCTAACACAGAACAGCTAAACTAAGGTGTAATTTGACCTTTGTAGGCTTTTGAGAGGCCTCAAATACGTGCAGTTTTTAGATAGCCGTCCGTAAGAGCATAGTCAATATGAGTATGCTCATATACCCTACTATGAAATTAACAGGTCATATTCAAATTGATTGCACTTTAGAAATAAACTTAAACTTGAAAGGTTATCTGAAATTAGTCTAATTAATATGATTTTATTTTGTCTCTTAAAACGATCGGACTTTGAGATTGTTCAAGTCCGATAGGATTAAGTTCAAAGTATTTAGTTTAAACCTGATTAGATTTCAGATCGAATAATAAATTGAATCGATCTTAAATTTAATCCTGCTCGTTGCCAATTCTGATGCATAATATGCTTATCATAAAACCCATGAATCATCGGTTCGAGTTCAAACTCAATTAAATTTGGGTTAACTCGTTATGTTTAGACTAGTTAGATTAGAGTTTGAGTAATATTCAATCTGAATATACTCATACCCTACTCTTCATTTGAATCATTCATGATAGTAATCCTTCAACCGAAATAGTTAAAGAGTTCTTTAAGTGACAATTTACAAATTCATAAGCTTTACAAGGAAACAAGAACAAGTTGAAATCCCCAAACCCCATAATTGAATAGTCATAAACACATAAAACAGTTTATTCTTAACATATCAATGAGCCTCACTCAAACACAAAGCTCCTATGAGAGAAACTTCCATGTCAATGAGTTCTTGACCTCAGTTTCCTGCGAAATCTCTAACTGTGAACCCAACCTTATCAAACTTGCCTTCCTCATCACTCTCTCTGAACTTCAAGTAATCCTTACAAACAAATGGTTTGAACACTGCTACTTTTCCTTCTCCAACCACTTCATCAGGAGCTGAAATCACCTTCTCATCCTGAAAACACCAAAAGAAGGCCAAAGAGAATCTGTTAACATCCCTTCTCAGAACAACTCGATGTTCTGATGATCTCAGCCTTGCATTGCTCCAAGCGTGCATTAAGTCTCCAATGTTCACTACCAGAGAATCTGGACATGGGTTTATGTCCATCCATAGACCTTCCTTGGACCTTACTTGAAGCCCTCCAATGTCATCTTGGTAAACTATAGTTACACAGCTCATGTCTGTGTGCATTCCAAGCCCTTCAGTTTCTTCTCCTGCCAAGTTCTCTGGTGCTGAATAATTGATGATTCTCAGGTATCCATGGCAGTCACTGAAGTCTGGGTCGTAGAACTTGTTAGGAAACTCTTCTCCTAAGCTCAATAACACTACCTTCAATATCCTTTCTGAGAGCTCAGACATCTTGTTACAATATTCTGTCAAACTTTGACTGTCAAAACACAAATCAGAGATAGGAACTTATGAGTAATCAACACTCCATCCTTGGAATGCTTAGTAATGAATAAAAGAAACAAGAACAATTACTTGAATAGAGGATTTGAATGATCGAAAACAACTTCAGCTGAAACCTGTGCAGAGGCAGCGAAGTCAGGTCCAGACACACGAAGGCTTTCAAAGAAAGGAGATGCTATGAAACGTGGAGTGTAAGTCCTGGCTGAGGAAAATGGTCCAGCCGTTATCTTCGTAGTAAAAGGAAGTTTAAAGAGATCATTAGAGACAGCATAGATTTTCCTGTAAAGATCTCTGCAAACTCCATGATTGGTTATACGAAAGAAACCCCAGTCTCTGCAAGCTGAAGATAGTGTAGAAAGTGCAGATGGGCTGAGGAGGAGTGGCTGAGAGACATCAATTACAGGAAGGTCTATGGAAGTTTTAGAATCAGGCATTGCTTTGAAGATCAGACAAAAATGATGCAAGTTAGTTTGTTCAGTTTGGATTTTCAGGTCCTTTTTAAAGCTCGTTGTAGCTGGGATAAAGGAACGTCATTAACTATAAACATTGAAGCTATGTTTTACTTCATTACACGACAAAATTTCACAGGCTGTCATTCATTAACATGTTCATACTTAATCTGAAAGTCAACAACACAGCTTGGCTATTCTTAGGTGGAAGTCATCTTCTAGTTTGTATGTGTAGAAGGTCAACCAAAGGAAACTTGTATTTGTTAATCTGCAAGCTGATGAGCGGCAGAAAGCAGGAATGAAGAAGGTATCCTGAGTCAGGACAGGTATCACCGTACCAGCGATTATGTCAAATTCTTAAAATTGACTGAAAAGTTAAAAATATCAAACTGAAAAATTGAACAATTTAAAGTTCTTATAGTTGAATTATTTGAACCGGTTTAATTTTTTAATAATTAATAATGATATTGCATGTAAAGGGTTAAAACGTAATAGCCTATAAATCATGTCAATCGCGTATTTTGCACTGAACAAGCCTTGTACGACAGGCTCAATTAAGAGAGCGTAAATAGAAGAATTTGAATACATCTTTTCACTCCATATCCCCCATTCTACTAAGTTGACCATCCCTTAAGGAATACATGTAATTGTTTGTATATGCATCATCCACAATTCAATGCAGTGGTGCATAGAAGCTTCCCGTCTCAAGGTTATGGTAGAGAAAAAAAAAAGAAAATGGTAAATTTAAAAATATTAAAATTCTTTATGACTTAATTTTTAAAATTTTAATTTTCATATTTTAAAAAGTATTTACTTTTCATTAATTTTTATTCAAAATAATGTAATATTAATTTCAATGATTAGAAAAATCAACCGGTTTAACTATAAAATCTTTGAACCGACTAATTTTTTAGTTTGATTTTCAATTTTTCAATTTGATTTATTTTAATAACCATTGTTGTTAAAGTCCGATCAATTTATTAATTAATCGATCGATTTTTATAAATTAGTAAATTCATATAAATTAAACTATATCAATTAATTTTTATTTAATATTATATGTTTAATTAAACTTTAAATTTTTTTATGGTTAAGGACAATCTCTTTTAATCATATTTCAAATTCTTTAATTTTATTCAATTTTTAACCGGTTTTATAACGATCTAATACAAGTTGAACCTTTTACACTTTAAACATTTTATCTTACTGATTTAACTTCCGGTCCAATTTTTAAAATATTGAATAATTTCAGTACTAAATAGACATAAAATTAATAAAATACTACCGAAAGAAAACATAAATATAATAATATTCATTTATGCATTTAAATTCATGTATATATTTCTAGTATTGTATTTATATTATTATTTATCTAAAAATATATGTAATTAATCCAAAAAAAGTATTAGGATTTTAGTATGGTTGAACTCTGAAGGAGGGTCAGAAGCTTGAACCTTACTCTGTATGTACAAGTGCAATCCATAAGCATATTGTTAAAGCATTTATGGAGCTTAATTTAAGAAAGAGCATGCTTGTTGGTTTCTTAATTCTTACCATTTCACCAACTTGTTCATTCTTAAGCTTATTACGGTTGATAGACTTTCTTTTTTTTAAATCAACTTGGTGAGCATATGCGTACGCTCTTTCTATTTAATCAAACGTTGAATTAAGTTCACAATACATGACATATATATATATATATATAAAAACTTCAAGTATGACTTAATTATAAATCAACATTTTTTTAATTAAGTAAGCAAAATGATGTTTTGCTTAAAATAGTTGAATCTCAAGTCGGCCTAAACTTGGGCCTGACTCATAAGTCAATCCGTTAAAAACACTTGAATCTAGATTCATAAGCTGCTGATTACTATCCTAGCAACAAATACTTGGAGTGCATTACTTTTTTGAAGAAAAAAAACTTGAATCTGAATTAGACAAGTCCGGGCACAAAATCTTTTGTTCTGAGATACCCTATTGTTTCTGTTATCATTTACCTAATTTTATTCCCCTTATTGAATAGATGAACGAGATGGAATGTAGAGTTCCCGAAAATCTGTTCCCACAAGCGCCGAATGTAAAATTTAAGTTTGGATTAGATTTTAGATGTGGAGGTGCTTGGCTTGAAGTTCATTTTAGAAATAATTTTTTATATGTATAGTTAAATCTTAATTATCTTATTTTTGATTTAAAAATATAAAATTACATTTTAATAAGTTAATTAAAACCTATATAACTTGACGAGTCAGACCTAACCTGATTAAATTTTTGTTAACTAAAAAAATTAATTTAAGATTGAATTTAAACATTTTTTTGTAAGTTTCAATGTTGTCCAAACTCAATTAATATATATATATATATAATATTACAAGGTTATTTTGTAATATTTTAAAAATTGGATCGAAAGTTAAACTGGTAAAAAAGATTTAAGATTTAAAAGATTCAACGCGTATTAGATCATCATAAAATTGGCTAAAAATTAAATAATATTAAAATATAATTAAAAAAATTATTCTTATTTATCGAATAATTTAAAATTTAATTAAAAAAATAACCGATTGAACAAATTAAGTTTTTTAATTATTGTTATTTTATAACTTTTCTTGAATAATACAATCTATCAAGTTTTAACGCACAAACTGAAGTTCTTCGACAACTACGTTTGGTCATATGAGTTTGCGTGAGCGTGACAAGTTTTCAAACAACGAAGCTGTAACGTACAAACTTTTGCAGAAAACATAAGATCTGACGTTACTGAACTGTGCAGACCAACGAGAAAGATTTCACACGGGATTTATTACAGCTGAGTGATCACTGTTCCTGCTCGTTCTCTCTCATGGTATCAACACAACCGACCCTGATGTCTTTCGGCCTTCAAGATCTGCATGAGCCTGTGCTGCCTGAGACAAAGGGTATTTGTGATTTACCCGAACCTTCAAGACACCCGAGGCAATGTTAGCGAAAACATCTTGGGCAGTTTCTAGGAGCTCATCCCGTGTAGTAGTGTAGAGCATCAGAGAAGGCCTTGTGATGAACAGCGACTTCACAGAAAGTGCTGACAATGGAACTGGATCTGGCATGCCTGATGACTGCCCAAAACACACCATGTAGCCTCGAAGTTTTAAGCAATCCAACGATCCCTGAAATTGTTACCTTCTGATTAGCACCAGAAATAGCTTACAAAACTTTAAGAAAGCTTTCTACAAACTAATCAATTCAGTGTAATAGCTGCTTAATTCTTGAGACGTGTCACTATCGAAGCTCTACTCTGCCAAGTTATTGTAGCTATTGTAGTTTAAACCAGAAAGATGGCTCTTACAGGTTAGAACAACTGATAGATGAATCAAAGTTGAAGAGCAGGATAATGTTTGGCATACAATTTATTTGAATCACCAGATTTACTCAAGATGACATAACATGCACCTTGAACAAAAAAGTCCAATAATCAGAAAAGTAATTAACATGAAATTTCAATCATTAGATAGCTGCCATACCGGAAAGTAAACTAACTAGCCCATCGGAGAACATCCCAACAGAACAGAGCATACGTTACCTGAAAGGTGTCTTTTCCGACGGAATCATAGACAACATTGACTCCATTGCCCGATGTTATCTCCTTGACACGAGAAACAAAATCCTCTTCTTTGTAGATTATGACATGATGGCATCCATCTTCCTTGGCCTGAGCTGCCTTTTCCTTCGTTGAGACAGTTCCAATTACTGTAGCACCAAGGGCATTTGCCCACTGGCATAGTAATGAACCAACCCCACCAGCCGCTGCATGAACAAGAACAGTGTGCCCTGGTTCAACCTGCAGTTCAAGGAGAATTAAGTCATATATTCTTCTCCGCAATAACATATCCAAACTATATGAGAAACTTATTATGTACTGCTAAAATTGCCCAAGCCATAACAATGGGAAACGACGCCAAGGAACATGGTCAATATACACCAGCGTTTCTTTCTCCTTCTGTTAGAATTTCAACTACTAAATGTTAGAACACGTTATTAACCATCTTATCATGCTTCACAATTCTACAAGCAAAACGATCTTGCTTATAACATACCTTAAAGCAACGGCGAAGTAAAACCTGAGCAGTCATGCCTTTGAGGATGACAGATGCTCCAACAATAGGATCAATGGAGGGAGGCACAGGCACAACTTTATCAGCAGGAAGGATCTGCTCCTCAGCATATGAACCCATAGGGTTACCAGCATAAGCAACAACGTCACCAACTTTTATATTAGAAGTTCCAGGGCCCACAGCCACCACCTCTCCTACGGCCTCCATACCTGAAACAAGGATATTTTCAAAATCTTAAGCGAGCCTTTAGAAGAAACAGATGAAGCTCATAGAATTGTGACATATACCCCAAAAGATTATCTCAAGGAAGTTCTAAATTCCCACATCATTCCTAAACGAGTTCTTTTAGTTCTTTCTCCTCTTTCCATGCATTGAAAGATAGAGAACGTGCTTTCATTCCAAGATTCAAATGTCCATTTCAAGTCAACAACATAAAAATGTATTTGAACGAGGAGTTCAAGCCTTCATGATAGCAACCAAGTAAAAATTTGGGAGGATATTGCACCTTCAATTAGTTTTATGTTCTATATTATTATGAAATGCAACATTCACAAATGATTAGCAAGGAAATCATTGGACTAGACTTTCCAAAGATTAACATAATGCTTTTATTAAAGCATCGAACTAAACTTAAGACCACCAGAAAGCATGACAGCAATTAGTCCTTTATCCGCAAATACACGTAAATCCACGTTATGTGCTCCTAAACAAGTCACTAACATCACTGTAACTAAGCTACAATCTCTCTTGAAGTACATCCTCTGCTGCAGATGGCAATTCATATCATTCAGAGATACACATCAATAAAGCTTAACATCAGTGAACTGCACTGAAGGAAACAGAGCACCTGGAGTGAACGGCATCGAAGAAGCCTTGTAAACTCCTTTGCGGTAATACACATCGATGAAGTTAAGCCCAATAGCCTTGTTTTTCACACGTATCTCACCCTCACCTGGTGCTGCTATCTCCACGTCCTCCCATTTCAAGACCTATCATTGTGAATTTGAGATATTCACCATATCAGCTTCAAGACCAGTATAAGCACAATCAGAGCAATCATAGATTTCATGAACAGAAGAATTCCAAAAGTCACTAAACCCAGAAAGAACTTGTCAAACACTCTAATCAAAGAGAGAACGGACCTCAAAACTTCAAAAACCAAAATTATGGCATACCAAAGCAAATGGTGTCAGATGGGTTTCGCCTCACTGGATAGCTCAAGCTGAGAAATTGTATATTGAGTTTGAATAACAACGTATCATAACCAAAAGATCATCATCCTATGGGGAAAGCTTCAAACTTTGCTTAAACAATGACTGAATAAATAGAATTGAAGGGTTGCTCCAAACAAATCTGTGAACTTTCTAATTAAAAGAATATGCAAAAGCTTTCAAGAAACATAAAAGGAAAGAAATTGAAGAACCCACTACAAGGAAGCTCAAGGGAACAATACATGATTAACAAAAAATGAAAAAACACCATCAGAGAAGGAGAGATAGAAACCTCAGGACTGCCAAGCTCGTGAACCCTAATAGCTTTGACCATTTGGGTAATGGGTGTTGCAGCTGATACTATGGAAAACGCTCTCACAGCCAACTTTTCTTGGCTCGATGATAGATTGAGTTTCGGACAAGTGATGTTACAATGGTTCTGTCCCAATTTTCCTAGAAAACTCGTAGACGATCGACGAGAATGATGTGGAAGTGGCAAGGACAGTAAACTCTTACTCTGTAGCTTCGGTCTTAATAAACCCATCTAGGACTAGGATTTGACTGATTTATGCTTTTTGTTTGTCCTGTTCATATGCATTTAGTTCATTTTCTAGGCAAGGTACGACCCACAAACCGAAATAGTATTAGCAAATTTAAGTAAAGTGGTGGACCTGGTAGCGGTGATCCAAGTGTACCAATCCAAAGGTCTTATGAATGTACAAATTATTATGATGCAATTAGTACGTAACTATGACGAGATTTAAACTATTTCAAGTTAAAATTATAAACAAGATAAGGATAAAAACTTTCAAATTATAAGATGAGTTTTTTGTTATATATAAAAAAAAACTAGAAGATATGATATAGATTGGTTGTTATCTCTTCCAAGTCGAGGATCGGGTGGTTCAGTCATTTCTCTGCTAATACCTGCGAACCTGGAAGGCTGGAACGCACCTGTTCTTTAACTGTCTTTCTGAACAAAATCATAGTTAATAGATTTTTTTGCGGATTCAACCATGGGAGGAGGATTCTCCATAACAAGAAGAGATGATCACTACAATGGTGGGATGACCATGGTCATTGTTCTATCTTGCATGATGGCCCTCATGGGAGGTGTCATCTTCGGGTTTGACATTGGAATTTCCGGTTTGAAACTTCCTTAAATCTTGCTTTGTTGACTTGGAATAGCAGAGAGCTTTTGTTTCTACTTACAGAAGTTGAATTGTTGGGAGTGAAGGCGATGTGACTTCAATGGAACCATTTCTGAAGAAATTCTTCCCGGAAGTTGACAGAAAGATGAAAGAAGATACGAAGATTAGCAACTACTGCAAATTCGATAGTCAACTTCTTACCACCTTCACATCTTCACTCTTACGTCGCTGGTCTCGTCACTTCTTTCTTTGCATCGACAATCACCAACAGATTTGGCCGCAAGTTCCTGCTAGGCGGCGCTACTTTCCTCGCTGATGCAGCCCTTGGTGGTGGTGTAGTCAATGTGTACACGATCATATTTGGAAGTGTGTTGCTTGGAATCGGAGTTGGTTTTGCAAACCAGGTAGTCCACTATAACAAATCACTTAAAAGAGTTAACAATTTGTTTCAGGTGTTCTTACTTCTTACTGATTCTTATTCTGCAGTCAGTTCCCATCTTACGTCTCTGAAATGGTACCGCGAAGATACAGAGGAGCATGCTGGGCTTGGTTTCCTTCCTATTTGGAGGAGATCCATTTGTATTAAGCCCAAGCTTTTAAACCCTTTAAGGATGTGGTATAAAAGGAGTGTGTTCTTTCGTTTGAAGAGCACGAGAGAAGGGTGCGTGCAAAAAATAAGAAGAAAAAAATTAGAAACTTTTGGTTAGAACTAAAATCTATTATCTGTCATAAGTGATCTTTTATTTATTTGGTGTCGGATCTTACTAATTTTTGGAGAAATTATTAGGGTCTCGTTGTTACTTATTTTAAACGGTCGAGATCTGATTTGGAGGTTTGTAAGTTCGGATTTTTGTGTTTGTGAACAGTTGCTGTCTCTAGGCATTTATCTTGTGACCAATCTTCTTATATCTCTTGCAGGTCATTTTCTAGCTGTTGGATGTGGCTGAAATTTTAACTGCATTGAGTAGATATTTGGTTGTGCATTCTGAACCCAACAGCTTAGTCCAACGAACCAACGACAACGAAAAGGCCAAACATCTCTTACAACGGGTGAGAGGCACAGAAGATGTTCAACAAGAAGTCGACGATCTTATTACAGCAAGCTCCATCTCAAGAACCATCGAAAACCCATTCAAGAAAATCATTCAACGAAAGTACAGGCCTCAGTTAATAATGGCAATAGCGATACCATTTTTTCAGCAAGTGACAGGAATCAATGTCATAGCATTCTACGCTCCAGAAC
>JAOTAY010000007.1:27471349-27484455 GCA_025629805.1 Erythroxylum baracoense | reverse complement strand
GTGTTTTTCAAAAACCCAATTAACATACCAACACATAATAACTGTAAAACCACCTGATTCATCCTTTTGCCAAGATAAAGACATGCACAACTTAACCATCGAAGACCCACACACACAAAAATATGTAAAACTAATTTTCTAGATCCTTATCCCTAAAATGTGGGCGTGATAATGATAGACTCCAACTTTTTGTACAATTCTTTTTTAACTATAACAACCACATCACTTTGAGTCTAAGTCCAATTAATATCTTATATGTCCAATTAATAAATAAGATGTCGAAACTAAATAAAAGGATATATGCCATATACCTTAACAATCTCCCCCTTTTTGGAATTTTTGTTATAACTCTTAAACTCCCCCTAAATAATATAATTGGACATATAAGTATCAAATTCACAATTCATATGAAAAAAACTCCCCCTCAAACATTAAGTTCCAAAAAACATCATAATTATCTAATTATCTAAATCTCTCCCCCTTAAGACAAAAAGATGCCAAAAAGTAAGACTAATAGTCATGCATGTACCTTGAAATCTGCCCCTGAATGGAACAATCACCATTAACAATCTAATAACTCTCCCGTGGGACAAAAGTGTTAAAACGAAGAATGCCTTCAACACAATCAATCTCAATGAATAAAGAAACATAAAAATCACCAGTACATGCAGTGGAAGAATCATACGCACGCTAAGATGACAATTTACCACCATTCAAAACATCGAGAGATATGCCCAAAAGAGAGAGAGATACCAGAGAGAGAGACCCATATTGACAAGAGAGCTGAAGAGTCTTCGGTGGAGCCAAATAGAAGTTACAATGCAAACTACTAAAAAGATGGGACGACAATGGCAACATAAAAATTAAAGAACTAAAAAAGACAAATCCTTTTTTTAAAAAAAGACAAATCTTTTTTTTAACTTCTCTTTTCCTTTTTTTAAATAAATATTATCAAACTATACGTCAAAAATGTAAAGCACACAGTCCTTGTGCCCTTCGAAGAAATTCAAACCTAGGATTATTCCTCGTCATATTATCTCGGTCATCAACTATCTAATTGATCTCTTCATTTGAAGTAACTAACTTATCCTCAGTTTGAACAATTTCTTCAAAACCAGTAACTAACTGTGAATCTTGACACTTTCTTGTTTTTCCTTCACTACGTCTTTGTACTTGTACTTCACCCTTTCTAATCTAAGAGTGCTTCAGTAACATGGGTTGTTGCTAGAAATTTAATAAAGAGTGTCTAGATTTTCAGTTTTGACCCCTTTGAAACATAATTTGTAACATCTTGTAGCACCTCGGCTTTGTGTGCCTAATAACTCTACAAAAATGACATGTGGGTACAAACCTTCGATTCTTCCTCAAAGTTTCTTCTTAGATAGATCTGGATATGTCATCTTTCTCATCATTCACCTTGGAACATTCACCCTTATAGCCAATGCCTTGAAGATCCCCTTTAACCTTGCCGATTTCCATTAACTTGTCTACTTTTTATGTGCCTCCATTCAACATTCTCAATCCCTTTTCGGTACTTACTAATCTCATTCTAGCTTCACCAAGCTCATATAATGTCAACTTTAATTTCTTTTCTAACCCTTGGATGATGTTCTTAATGGAGAGATTTTCTTCCTTCAAGCTTTCATTCTTTCTACACGTTTTCACCTATTTTTCATATATAGCTTTGTAAGCCTCGTAAATATTCTCCTTTCTATCATCTAGACCACTTTCATCACTGTCATAATCTGATATTAGGTCTTGGACTAAGTTGTTTGCGTTTTTCTGGAAATTTTTCGATTTTCCCCCTTGTTCGTCTTCAGTTACTTCCTTCTTAGTTGTTGTTAAGCAAGTAACTGGACTTTTGTTATATAAAGCAATTAACGCAGCACCATTAGTGATTTCTTCTTCACTACCATATTCACTCTCAGATTCATTCTCACTCCAAGTGCTAGTAAAGGAATTTCTTTTTCTTTTCTTCAAAGTATTAGAAAATTCGACTTGAACGTACTTGAAGCCTTGACACTTATAACATTGGATTCTCTTCACCTTCCTTTCACCCTTTTGAGTTTTGATTTGTTGTTTTAAGTTGTTATTTGTGAACTCCCACCGTTTTACCTAAACTCGGATCTATCCTTTTTCAGTCTCTTCAGCCACTTACTGAACTCTCGCGTTAATAGCTCCATATCCTCATTCTCGTCGGATTTATCTTCTACATCATTCATACCTTTTCTAGTTTCAGCTTGTAGTGCCAATCCTTTGCTCCTTTCTTACTTGCCCTTTAAAAGATTCATTTCGAAATTTGTAAGAATTTCAATTACCATCTCCAATGACAGATCGTTAATGTCGTGGGCCTCCTCTATTATTGTAATTTTTGGAATAAATCTCAGAGGCAGCGATCTCAGCGTCTTCTTGACTAGTTTTAGATCAGAATATTTCTTTCTGAGTTGATGTGCCTGATTGACTATATCTCGCAATCTTTCATGAAAGTCCCCAATGGTCTCATTTTCATCCATTTTCAGTTCTTCAAACCTCATAGGTAACATCTGTAATTTTGACGCTATTATAGATTTGGACCCTTCATGAATAGTCTGCAGAGCATCTCACGCTTCTTTAGCCGATTCACAGGCTGATATCATTGAGAAACGTTCTTCATCAACAGCACTACAAATTACATGCATTACTTGTGAGTTGCCAAACGCACTTTCTTCTTCGGCTCTTGTCCGTTCAACTGGATCTTTTCGAACTGCCTTTCCTTTATCATCAGTAATAAGCGGATACGTCCACCTATGTACTACCAAGTGCCAAGCTTTTGTACCCTGAGCTTGGATGAAGACTCTCATTCTTGCTTTCCATGCATGACAGTTAGATTCATCCAACAGTGGTGGTCTGGTGATTAAAGCACCCTCTCTTGTAGCCATGTTCGCGAAACTAAGATCTGTACCAACTTGCTATCAAGTTCTAAAACGGTAACCCGCTATGATACCAATTGAAAAACCGTAGGAGGAAGTAGTTTCGCAAACTTTCCAATTTTACTGTGATCGTCTCTATCACAAATAAAAACAAAAACAATCAAAAGCAAAATAACAAATAACATCAGAAATTTGGTAACACAATTCGACAGTCCTTGCCTACGTCTGTGAGGCCCTCACCCAGCTTAATACTTTCACTGAAGTACAATAGATTTATCCAAGGCTTTACTGAGTCGACACCACTCAACCCTTGATACTATCTCTCAACCTCACTTCTCAAGAAAGATTTTCACTCCCAATAATACGATTGTCTTGTGTTAACCTCAACAGGGGATTTTTCTAAAAAACTATTAATTAAAAGATAATTAATAAAAATAACTCAAATGATCAATCAATTAAGAACAAAACAATAATAAATTTGAGATAAAAGAGAAGAACAACTTTCTGAAAAGTTTAGCTCCACTGAAATAAATCTGGAAGTCGTCGCAATAACAATGGGAAAGCAGTCCACCCAAGAGCCACTCCACAAAGCTAAACGTGCAGCTTAAGCAACACCTCGCAAAATCACGCACACTATACACTTCAATTGTTCATGTAATTTGATCTTCACGTGGTCACGCAAAAACTTCCAGCCAAAGAACCAACGAATAAAGAGAGAGACATGTCTTCAGCTGTGTATTTCAAAAATGAAGTTGACGCACACTACACCATAGACGCGTAATCCTTTGGTTTAACATTCAGCCAAAGCCTTCACAAAGTAAAAATAACCCTTCCAATGAAAGAGTTGAGTTACGCAGATGTCAACACCCTTCAGCTGTGCTTTTCAAAAACCCAATTAACATACCAACACACAATAACTGTAAAACCACCTGATTCACCTTTTTGCCAAGATAGAGACATGCACAACTCAACCACCGAAGACCCACACACACAAAAATACGTAAAACCAATTTTCTAGATCCTTATCCCCAAAATCTAGACATGATAATGATAGACTCCAACTTTTTTTAGAATTCTTTTTCAGCTATAAATGTAGCAACCACATCACTTTGAGTCCAAGTCCAATTAATATCTTATATATCCAATTCATAAATAAGATGCCAAAACTAAATAAAAGGATATATTCCATATTCCTTATTAGAGGTGTATAGGTATTTAATGTACAAGAGATGTATTTAGAGTTCACTAAAAATTAAAATAAAAGTGCTAGAGATGTTTCTAGGTATTTAGTATACAAACCTAAAGAGATATATGGGTATTTAATCTACAAACCTAGAGAGGTATTTAAGGTTTAAATTGAAAATGGTATGAGATACTTATAGAAATGTCTAGGTACTCAATTTATGATCCTAGAGATGTATATGAAAACTAAAATAAGAGACTTAGATAGGCATATGGGTTATTAATATAGAAACTTAAAAAAGGTATCTAAATAGTGAATATACAAATTTAGAGAGTTCTCTAGGTATTTAACCTAACGAACCTAAAGAGATATCTAGGGTTTAAATTAAAAATTGAAGTAAGAGATCCATAAAGGTTTCTAGGTATTTAATATATGAACATAGAAAGGCATATATGTATCTAAGTTATGAATGTATAAAGATTTCTATATATTTAATTTATGAACCTAGATAGGTTTTATGTATTTAACCTATAAACCTATAAAGGCATATAGAGCTTGAATAGAAAACTAAAATGAGAAACCTAAAGAGATATCTAATGTTTAGATTAAAAACTAAAATGAGAGACCTATAATGATTTCTATGTATTTAATCTACATACCTAAGGAGATATCTAGGTATTTAATTCACAAACGTAGAGAGTTATCTATGTATTTAATCTATAAAATAAAATGGCAACTAGGCATTTAATCTACGAACCTAAAGAGGAATATAGGTACTTAATATCTAATCCTAAAGAGACATATAGGCTTTGAATTGAAAATTCAAATAAGAGACCTGAAGAGTTGTCTAGGTATTCCATACATAAACCTAAAGAGGTATCTAGGTAGTTAATTAATGAACCTAGAGAGGGACATAGGGGTTTGAATTGAAAATTAAAGTGAGGGACTTAACAAGGTATGTAGATATTTAATTTATAAATCTAGAGAGGTATCTAGTTATTTAATATACAAACATAAAGAGGTATCTAGGTATTTAATCTATGAATCTAGAAAGGTATCTAGGGTTTGAACTAAAATTGGGACAAGAGACCTAGAGAGGTGTCTAGGTGTTTAATCTACTAATCTAGTGAGATATCTAAGGTTTGTAACTAAAAATGATATGAGAGATCTAGATAGGTGTTTAGGTATTGAATATGTAAACCTAAAGAGATATCTAGGTTTTAAACTAAAAATAAGATAAGGTACCAATAGAGGTGTCTAAATATTTAATCTATGAACCTAGACATGTATGTATGGTTTGAAATTAAATGATATGAGAGACCTAGATAGATGTATAGGTATTTAATATATGAACCTAAAGAGATATCTAAGGTTTGAACATAAAATAAGAAAATGAAATGAGATATATAAAGAGATGTCTAATCGAAGCACTGAAGGATCAAATAATTGAATTAAACGAAAAATTGATGTATGGAAAGGTTACTAGAAACTATTTTGACATTTCTAAATATTTGGGAGGTCATGATGTGTTGCTAAATGTCAATTTTGATCTATAATTATAAATTGTTTAATTGAATAATTAAAGATAATTAAAAGGAGTTTTAATTTATTCAATTCTAATTATAAATTATAATTATAATTTATAATTATAATTTATAATCATTATCAACATATTTAGAAACTTAATGGATCTCACGTAAATAACGAATTGGAGAGAGGAAAAATATTTTAATCAAATTGAACTTGATTGTAAAGTTTGAGAAACTTTATGATTAAATATGAGATATTTAATAAATAACGATCAATATGAGATATTAGATCTTACTTGGGCATAATTGGTATTTAATTAGAATTATTTATAATTCTAATTAAAGTTTAATTGAAATTAAAATTTAATTTCAATTAAATTATTAAAATGTCTAAAACGTATTATATATAGACCTAAGCTTTAATGGAGCTAGCATTTCTTGCTTAACCCTTTCTATAAGAGTTACAGAGTCCTCTCAACTTATTTTGTGGATAACGTTAGAGGTCGAATACTTGTACAACTATGGTGTTTGAGATTGATCGATTTCAGAACTGTTTGAAGGCTATGACATGATTATAATTATGTTTCAAAATAAGGTACGAATTAAGATTCATGATTTATACGTTAATCATTTTGTAGAATTAAAGTGATCTTAATTTTCGGAAAATCAAAATATAAAAAAGTTTTGTAATGATTCCGTTGTAAACAGAATCGGATCCTGTCCTAATTTCCCAACAATCTCAATCTTCAAGTAGTATATCTAAATTACATCTCTAACTTTGGAGTACATTTATCTAATGGACTCCAAAATATTCTTTGCTATAAACAGGAATATGCAAATACAATTAATATCAGATAACATAAAGCTTCATAACTATAAACTATGTCATGATTATAAAGTCCTCTTCATCCCAAGAATTAAAATTGGATTCTCCGTTTTTTGGTTATGTTCCTAAAAGGTAGTTCATCTAAAGAGTGTAAGCTTTAGTTTGGATCATTTTAAATAGTTTTTTTCATTCATGAAGTATACTGCCCGAATATGTTATAGTTTTCTAAGTTGAATAATGGTCTTTTAGTCATGTTAAATTATGATTGAATGATAAATTTCATTTGCTTTTGACGTCGTGATTGAGACTTAGAGAAGAATTTGATAATTAGGCAAACTGCAAAGCACAACAATTGCATTGAAGACTTTAGAAAGAAGTTGGGCTATGATTTGTTTAATGATTGAGCTTAAAGTCCAATATCATACATAACATAAAGAAAAAGTTATAAGTTGTACAACCTTATTTATATACATATTACATGTCCAAAGTAAAATGAAAAAAATTGATCCAGCCCTTTTAATGACATCCCTTTGGCAAATCCTACAATTGAAACCCTTGATTAAAGGAATGACAAAGGACTGCTGTGCATATTTGCAACACTTTCCAATAGAATCTTATTTTAATTTTCTGGCAGAGAAGCCAAATTAAGTTCTGCCTAAGCCTGATGCAGAGGAGAATAGCATTAAGAGATCACATGGATTTAGTGAGACAGGGACTATAGAGTTTACCCATTCTACCAGGAAGTTTCTGCACGCGAAGATGAGCAACGTTAGACTTCATCCTAATTCCGATGTGCCTATTCGTTGCTTATAATCGAAGCTGGCTCCGTGACAGCGAATCCAGTATCCTGTTGCAGTCGTTTACGAAATACAAAATACGATATTAGGGTTTATTTGCACAAGAAGCCAAAAGTCAACGACAGAAGGTTAAATGTTTTTAGCAAGGAGGTTATATGGCAACACAGACAGCTTCAAAATGATTGTGGTATGCGGACTTTAGAGATTATGAACACTACCACCAAATGGCAAATGGGCTCTAATAACTCCTAACAAGCCAAATTTTGTATTTTAGCATATTCAAGCAACAAAATCATTGATCTAGAATAGGGGCTTAGACAAATCAATATCCGTCACTGGAATTGGTTCCAATCATTTGTTACGAGGACACGTGCATCTGGTGCTCATGGGCGATAACAAAAATAAGTGGACGAAATGGCTTTAGGCTCCCATGCTTCTTCCCTCCGCCTGTTTCACTCTCGTCTCGACAAAAAAAATTCCATTCGACAACTCTTTTCACACTTTAAATTAACCACTCGTTCCTCTCCTGGTATCAAGAATGCAAAGTTCACCCTTTTACACCAACAGAAATGAGGATGCTACAGGTGCACCATGCAAAAATTGTCACTACGAAGATACATAAAGCATACATCCCAGATGGAACAGTAGCTAGGCATATTTGGTGAAGTTTACAAATCTGAAATACCGAGTTCCTGCATCCTCATAGTAGGTCCTAGTTGCATAGACATTACATACCCCACATATTGCCTGGCCAACAGAAACTTTTCAGAAAGACCTGCTCTGCGTCTGATTTTCACTTAATCTGCTTACCCAAGATTGTTAGTGCATCCAATTTTCACTTATGATTGCATAAGAATACTACCAATGAAACAAGGTCACCACATTGCCTTTTGTTTTGGATAACAATAACGATTTGAAAATTGTTGAGAGAAGATAGGTGACTAACTCAGTCTGGAAATCACACATTTCAACAATGTCTGATGTATATTAGATCAATAACATGTTACATGAACAGAAAACCTCTATTAGTTATCATAATATTTACATTTAACTTGCAGGCGGAAAAAAAGAACAATAAAAGGAAATTAACCAAATAAAAGGGAACACAAGCAAACACATTTTACATATACCAACATATGAATATACATCACATGACTGAAATTTTTGCCATCCATTTTTCTAAAATTAGCTATATCACATTAGCTAGACACCGAGGCCAGTTAGTTGGCCACCAATGTTTTAACCTATCTTCCTCCCTATGGAAGACAATCTGGATAACAAACTTGGTTTGTCCGCTAAACTCAGTCAAACGGCTTCCTCCTGCCGTGAGAGCTTCTCGTCAAACTACGTCACCCTATTGTAGACAATTGGATGTAAAACAGAACATTTTTGAAGCCAGCTAAATGCTGAACCACGTCCTGCACTCCACTGAAAGCCTAGTAGTGAATCAAGAAGAATAGAACCCATAGGTGCTGAACTCACAACCAATACTGATAAAATGTTTGAGTCACACTACACACTTTTATAAACAGCAAACAACCCTTAATTTTGTTCAAATATAATGTCAAGCTTCTGTCATATACGGCTGCCTCTTTTGTAAAGTCAAGTCTACTAACAGTCAGAAATCACAAATTTACTTATCTCACCCATGACGGTATGGAAGTGATTGTTATTAGGCAAAAAGTAGAATCCTATTGTTGCTTGATCCATGTATAGAAGTTTCACTTCTTGTCCAGCCTTCTTGAGCCCCTCAACATAAGCCAACTGCCAGTCCTGAATAAGGTCCAAACCAGCCACAACAACAAGACTCTTGGGGAACTTCATCCCTACAAGGCTTTTACCTCTTGGTCCAAATGGATTGCAAGCTGGATGATTCCTATCTTCTCCTTCAGGGAGAAAAGCTCTCCAATACCAGTCCCTATCTTGGGTACTAACAAAGTATTTTCCATCTAATCGCTTCTCAGACTCCGTTCTCTCTGGGCCACCAAACATAGGGTTTAGCAGTATGTTTCCCAATACTCTGATTCCAGAATCAACAGCTCTCAAAGCAACATGGTGAACAATGTTACCACCAGAGCTATCACCAGCCAAGTATATATGAACTTTGGAGTCTTTATTACTTTCAAGCCATGCTCGCGAATTTACCCATTTAAGAGCTGCCCATCCATCATCATAAGCGCATGGGTAACGATTTTCAGGTGCACGTCTATAGTTCACAGACACCACCACAGCCTTACATACGCTGACAAGTCTACGACATAGTGTATCATATATAGCACTATTTGCAGAGGAATGTGCAAAGCTTCCACCATGAAAGAAGATTATGATGGGGACAACCTCAGAGTTCCCAGGCTTCTCGAAGTCAACAATATTTAGTTGTGTTTCCTCCCCAGTTGTTGGTCGATATATCCGACTCAGAAGGTTTGTTCCACGATCAATAACAACATCATATGAGAAAACTCCATTTATTGGATTTGCATTGGCTGGAACTTTCCGGTCAAGAAATTCTGCCAAATGCCGATTAAAAGTTCCATCAGGACGTCGGAGAAGATTGTAAGCCAGTTTAAAATTGGAAATGAGGACCCAGGTGTTTAGGGGAACCACCATCTGCAGAATATGAAGAACAAAATGCTTTACGAAAACAACTCCTAGTGACTAAATAAAATCAAGCACATCAAGAAAGAAATTTAAACAAATATCTTCGCTAGGATTGTCGAATTAGTTATACATAGTACATTAGATGTTGAATTAGACAACGAATGAATGAAGAGAACATCTCCAACAGATGAAAAGCCGACTATGGCAAGGTATGATAAAATTAAGTGTAACATGCTAACAAAACATCACTAGATCATGGCATCCACAGCTATGTGATCACAGAAAGAGAGAATAATAATCAATTTGAATTTTGATGATCCAATCATAACTATAAATGGCGAATCAGAGAACTATTAAAGTCAAAAAGCCAAGCTGACAAACTGGTCTTTTGCGATCTTAGATTCTTAGAGTCAAAAGAAGCCCCGACAAAGAGACTTCATAGTTTCAAACCCCTAAAAGGGAGAGAAAAAAAAAACCAGCAAGCTTCCAATTTTGAAAGAAAAGTCCAACTTGGAAGGAAACTACAAAAGCAAAAGAAACAGGGCATTTTGAGGCAGGTGCGGAAAGCATAAACGCTATACCCTCTACCGTTAACAACAATCACAACCCCCAAATCCCAAGCCGGTAACGCTGCTAACACGTACATATTTGCCAAAAAAATCCAGTCAAACCCGCTGATTATCAATATCAAGCGCGAAAACACTAATAATAACTAAAGAAACCGACGCAGACGCATAAAATAACGACGTATATCGTCTCACTGGAAGGAATACCTTGCTTTCATTGAGGTTAACTTCATTGTCACCAGCCATGCCACTCTAGTCCTTTGAAGAGATTAAGAAAAAACAAGAGAACTAATTTGAAATAGGCCCTTCTTCAAAGACCAATACACTTCAAACTTCCCATCACAAAGGAATCGACTTTTCGAAGCCCAAACATCAGTCCTTTACCACACAATGAAGCTCTAAGAAGCCTAAAACCAAGAAGGCAATAAACTCAGGATTCGTATCTCGCTTTCTTCACGCACAAGGATCAACAGAGGAGATCGATAAATGGGTCAATCTTACTTCAATAAAACTGAGAGCACAGGGCGTTCGAGAGAAAGAGAAGAAATGAATGAGGACTGTGCGAAGGATAAAAGGTTGCGTGCAACTTAGCAAATTTGAACGGGAAATGCTTAAGCTGCGCAGGAGAGGGGGCAATGTTGAAGTGAGGAAGATAACAGAAACGACAAAGTTAAGCGGTCGAAAGATGAGTATTATGTGGGACGCATTTGTGTAATCTTTTGGCTTTTTCCTTATTTTTGACGCAATAATTAACCTTTGTTTCTTCTAAGAGGGAGTGAGGAGAGGAGCGAGGAATGAGAAGAGGCTCCGCACGTGCGTAAGGTTCCAAAGTCACGTGATGACAAAACGGGGGTCCGTTTCCTACTCCTTTCTTGCCGCCTTTCTATTGGCGTACCAGTTGTCCTCTTGGTTTTAATGATATGGATAAACGTATATATTTTTGTCAATCTTATTATCTTTTCTAGACCAACTGGTCAAAGAATAATTTTAAGTAACTATTTTATTTGTTAGTATGAATTGTAATGATTTTCAAAATATGAGAAACTAATGATTCCTAGCATTAGCAAGAACCTTCTTATATAAATGGATTTGATAGAGAAAGACTTGGTTTGGTTGTAGAAATGTTTTCCTAATGGATTTTGACTTTGAGTGACAAACCAGGGCCTAGTATGGTAAGTTGTCTCCTTTTAATATTGTACATCTTCTGTACCATGCATGTCCTATCCTATCCTATCCACTGTGAAAGATAAGGACCACCCTTTTTAGTTTTTACACTTTGTTAAATGATGAATACGACTGTATTATGTGTATATCCTCTTCCGAGTTCTGATATTGACATGCACGCGTTATCCCTGCAAATTTGGTCCCCTTCTAAATGCCAAACCAAATCGACAGTGCCCCATGTGACCTTTCTATTTCTCCTCAAGTAACACCGTAGGGGTTTTGATTCGGAAGCATCCATTTATACAAAAGGGTCTGATATTTTCCAAAGAGAAAACGTACTCCTGTATTGTCCTTTGCATGTAATGACAAATTTTCTGCACCTGACTACCACTTGCTCAATGAGTGTGTACGGTGGTCCATTCTTGGGATTACTTTGCTTCTTCTATGTTCTTTCTTTCTTTTTTTCTTCTCCTTCTAAAGAATATAAAGGTCGGTTTACAACTTGTCTGAATATATAGCCCACACTCAACTACCCACTTAAATATATTTTTATATTTAGAATGATAAAACTATTAATATTATAACTTTATAAATATGGAAATTCATACTAGCAATAGTTATATTGGCAACAAAACAAATCCAAACAAAAAGGATAGAAAGAAGCAAATCTCTATTTCGTTTCACTTACTTTTAAAAATAATTTTATAATTTAAAACTACCAAAAAATCTTGGTGAATTAAAAATACTAAAACATTAAAACTTATTAAAATATTTATTAGTACTTTTACCATGATATTTTTAATAATTTAAAATTATGACTATTTTTTTAGAATAATAAATGTTGATATTTCATTCGTACAAAGATGGTTCTACTTTGTATTATACCAAAGACAATTTTCTAATTGACTTTATTTTGAAGAAAATATATATATAGTTAAAATAAAACTTATAAGATCTTAATTTATTTATTCTTTGAAATGATGATTGCTTAAATATTTATACTAAAAATGTTTAGTAAATAAACAAATTTAGATAAAATAATAGAGATTGAGAAAATTATTTGAAAGTTATTATTTTTAAAAGAAATATTTTGCTTTTTAAACAAAAATTAACTTATTTTGAGTTTTAAGTTAGGATTAGGTACGAAATAATCTAATCAATTAAAACTAAGGCAATATTAATTTGTTAAGTATAATAAGTGTCTTTTAATAATGTTAACATGTAAAATGCTTTATAGATAACAATATGCATTAGGATGAAAGAAATCAAAACTCCCAAGTATTACGGACTAATCCCTAACTTCACACAATTGTATAGAAGATGTTAAGTTGCATTTAAAAGGTCAAGTATTCTACTATTCATCCTAAGTGCCTGTTTGGTTGAGCTTATATCAGTAGAGCTTTTGTCAATAGAGCTTTTGTCAGTAGAACTTTTCTGAGAAGAGTTTTTTTTAAAAATCAGTAGACTGTTTGGCTGTCAATTAAAAAATAGCTTTTTAAAAAGAGCTTCATACAGTAGACTGTTTGGCAACATA
>JAOTAY010000007.1:27445080-27463600 GCA_025629805.1 Erythroxylum baracoense | reverse complement strand
TCTAATTGTCATGTTCCAATTGGCACCATTTAGTTGAACAAATCATCAATAAGACAAGGGACAAGAAATCCACGCGCTACCCACTGAGCGTGAGATATTAGAAAATCTGAGTCTGACAATTGAAAGAGACATACCTTACGGTTAAAAGCTATCAACGTCAAAGTCGTATCGACAAGTTCTGTCTGATTCTAGTCCACGGGGCCCCATCTCATTAGTAGGTGCTCTTACTTTGGTCACAGACCAATCATAGGAAAAGTCGTGCAATCATGTTAAGTCCATACGTCATATTAAGAGCAAAAGAACAGCCGAAGTCGAGATACAACTCGGAGAGGTTCGAACTCAGCATCGGCGTTCTGCTTGCTTTGAGCGTTAAAGTATACTAAGTTCGTCTCCTGGAATTTAAGGTTTGTGGTGATGGCTCGTTCAGCTTTTCGTATTCTGTTTCTCTTCTTTGTTCTTAATTTTTTATCGGCTTGAAGGTAGCTCTTTTGGAGGTGAATTTTTATCTGTTGTGATCTTGGAAGTCTAAGTCTCATGAAAAGTTAATACTTTCATTTTTGGGATAGTTTAGTTACTACTGATTATAAGTAGCTGATATGTGATGTTGGTGAAAGTTGATGATTATTGGAAGTCTGAACTTTGATCACTTGATTGGTGATTGATTGATCGTCGGTACTTATTAACAGCTAGCACCTTTAGGTTCATAATTCAGCTGTTTATGTTAAGGAGCATTTCACTTACTTGGTTTTCACATTTGTTTTGCTTGTGGGTTTGCTCCAGCCTCCAGAGAAGAAGTTTTTGGACTTGTTCTGGGATTTACAGTCGTTGGAACAATGAGTCCCGCCATATCATCTCAATGGCAGGAGAAGGCTACTGGTTTCTTCTCTTCCTCAGGTTCTGATTGATGTATATTTTGATGTTTTCTTAAGTTTCCCTTCTCTTCAAATGTTGGTTTTGTAATGGTATTGTGGTTTTTAATGCAGGAGTCAAACTTAAGGCAGCTGGACAGTCAGCTGGGACATTTGTGGGTGAAGTTGCAAAAGATGCAAAAGGTAATGTTAGTGATGCTGCAGACCGAGTTGGATCAGCGGTCAAGAACAGATGGTCGCTTCTTCGGGAGCCAGCCACCAAGCACATTTTGCAGGAACGTGTTATAACTGCTGCTGCTACAACTGGTATGTTATTGAGGAAGGGAATTTTAGGGACAAAGGACAAGGTCGTTGTCGGGAAGACAAAGGTCGAAGAGGTAACTTTTCTTGAAAATCAAGCTTTGTGTTATGGGGTAGTTACTGATTGGATCGAAGTTTTCTTATGTAGGTAGTAAGACTTATTGGATTGATGTTATACTGGTGATTTTAGTTACAAGTGCACAGAATACTTGTCATTGTCAATATCAGCAATACCATATAGGAAGAAACCTCAAATTGAGTTTCAGTTTTTCTTGATTACTCAAACTCGATTATTTCTGTCCAAGTAATTGAAAAAAGGTAACCTATTATAATATCGAACAGAATGCAAACGAATACAGGAATCCATTGATATATTTGAGTACTTTCAGGGATTGAATGCAAACCAATACAGGAATCCATTGATATATTTGAGTACTTTCAGGGATTGAATTTCGTGTGTTCAAGAAAAAGATTTAAGCTACAATGTTGAAGATGTCCAGTACTGTGTTGGTAATGGAATTCAAAGATTACCTGCTTCCACCATCTTCCCTAGTTTTCTGTATGAGAGAGGCATTTCATTGTTGATTAAGTTGTTGGATTCTCTAATGTCTAATATTTGCTGTTTAGGCTTATGTAATTTGACCTCTGTCTTTTAGAGGCCATCAAAATTACTGGTCTGACTTAGCTAAATAAAGCTTACGGTAGATGCTAATATGCACATCCTCTTTTGGGGAGTTAAACAAAAGTTTGATAGTATTATAGTTTCATGTCAAATTGAATGCTAATGTCCAGACTTATAGCTCATACTGTAAGGATTAAAACTGAACAGTGGTGAATTCCTGCAGGTGGCAAAAAAAACTGCTCAGAAGAGTAAGACAATATTGACGGACATCGAAAGATGGCAAAAGGTATTGAATTCTCAGGCCTTTTACTTCAGTTCCCTTATTCTTTGATCTTACTTAAGGTTCCATGGTCTGATTTTCTATTTTGTTTTCTCATTTCCAGGGAGTTGCGAGCACTGACGGTAACTTTCATTTAATACACATCTTCTTTAGTTTGGGAAAACGCTTGTATCTGAAAATTAAGTTCAGTGTATGAGATGCTAGTCTTACTTAAAATGATTATTTAGCTTGTTAGGTTTAACATTGTTTAGAGAGGCTGAATACATAGATTTTGGTTATCTAGGTCTAGATGAAGGTAGCCAGAACTGCAGACATTAAGGTAACCTACAGTAATGTTATGAAAGTGTATATATATTTATATTCTCGTTTCCTTCGTGATCCTTAGTATTTGGAGTTCCAATTGAGATCATTGTGCAACGACAAAAATCAAGCAGGCCTGTTCCTCATATTCTAGAGAGATGTGCAGATTGTATTGTATTGTCAGGTAAATGATACGAGACAGAGATAAATATTGTTTCTCATTTAGTACTGCAAACATTTCAGATAAGGATCAGTGCATGTTCTTTCAAATTGTTAGGTTTAAGCACAGTGAATTTGTTTAAAGCTGAAGGAGATAAGAATGTTATTCAGCAATTGGTTTCTCTATACAACCAAGGTATATTTTGTACCCTTTGGCTCAAATTGAATGTCAGTGTATTCAACATTGCTGATTATTGAATTGTTGGGCATCTGTCATATTTTACTTTTCAGATCCCGGTGCATCATTACCGGAAGGTGTAAGCTCAATCGACCTGGCAGCACTGATCAAATGTTACCTTGCAAGCCTTCCTGAACCTCTAACCACATTTGAGCTTTATAATGAGATCAAAAGTTCACGTTCTAGCATTACTGCTATGAGGAACACCCTGAAAAAACTCCCTACTGTAAACTACATGACTCTCGAGTTCATCACTGCACTACTGCTCCGTGTTAGCGAGAAGTCACTTCTTAACAAAGTATGCAAACAGTTGATGTTTCTATGTCTTGTCCTTCTTCTGCTTGGGCCTAGTGGTTGATTTGTGAATACCTTTTCCTCCCATTTCTGAATCTCGCTGAATGCAGTGCATAAATTGCAGTTGGTTGCTATTTCCATGTTTCTTTTTCTTATCTGTGTTCTCTGCTTTTGCTATATTCAACTTTTCTCGACCATTAATATGCTTGCTCAAGTGTTACATGTTCATCCATATCTCCATATTGTTTTGCCTATCCATTCCCTAGTATGTATCTGCACAAAGTTGTATTATCTTTGTATTTATCTCAGCATTATGATAAGACACGAATTGCAGAAGCATGTACAAAATCTGATACACACGCTTCCCTGTGGTTCTGTAACTGTTATGCAGATGGATGCTTACGGTCTTGCCATGGAAATGGCCCCTGTCATTATGTGGCAAAAAGAGAAAAAACCCGAATCTTATAGACAGTATTGGAGTCACTGTGCAAAAGATGATTCCAAGAACGTGAATCCATCACCTGCTTACAGTTCATGGGACATGCTTGCAGGTGAGTATGGTATCTTCAACAAGAATTTCTGCTGATCACATCGTCTTCTGCACATGAACAGACATAGGCTTGTATTATATCTGTGGATCAAATTAGTTATCGCCAGTCTAAACCTTCCCATGTAAACTCGTTATTCTACTCTTTATGTTGATGCAGAAGAGGGTGAAGATGTAGATGCTGCCTTTCCCATTTCCCTGGAAATTGGTGCCCCGGAGGACGTAGGAGCTATCGAATTTGTTCGGTGCCTTGTCGAGCAACACAACCAAATCTTTACAGATGCAAATGAGACCATTTGGAAGTGAATCAGCTTTACACAGACTCCAATCTGATTCCTGGACTCATGTAAATTGCTGTGATTAGGAACCTGGAAACTCCTTTGTCTTAGAAGAAGTTTTCTTTTTTCTTCTTTAGCTTCTGGGAAAGGCTCTGATCAATTAGACTTGTAGTATATGACCTGCTGCTGCTTACATAAATCACTACTTGTGTCATTGTTCAGAATCATTTTCTTGACATGCCTTTTCTGTAGAAGCTATTTTTGTTTGGGGAAATTTCAGACAAAAGAAACAAACTCCTCTAGTTAATGTAATAGTTCACAAACCTCATATTATTTATTTTAGTTTTTTAATGCTAAACTGTGAACTTAATAAAAAAAAAGATTTAGAAAATGTTAATCTTTTTGTGATTACACAAATTTAATTTTTTAATATTTTAAATTACATTAAAGTATTATATAATAGAAAATTTTAAAGAGAAATATTTTAAAGTTTATATTAAATTATTTAATAAAATTGTTATGATTAATTGTTTACATAAATCTCAGTAATTATATGATAATTTTGTAACATATCATTATTCAATGTGGTCTGTTTCCTAAGGGGTGGTCGAGTTAGTAGAGTGGGAGGGATGAGGTCAAAAGGTCCTGTGTCTGAATCCTCTTATCTACACTCTCTCGATCGAATCTGTCGTATAAGATTTATCTAGTGCAGAGTATTTGATTGATGTGATATGTAGGCTATTGCGTCAATCCAGAAGTTTACCCAGTGTGCATCCAAAGAATAGCGATTACGGGTTTCTCTGTTCCAAACAAAAACTGGTTTTAATCTAAAACTCTTATATAATCTTAAAAAAATATTTACTAAATTATTTTTTTATACATTTTTTGTTATATGAAAGAAATGAATTAATTTTATATTGAATTATAATATAAAATTAGAACTTAGTAAAAATAAGATTAAAAATGCTGATTTTTTGTGATTATACTAATTTAAAAATATTTTATCATTTTCAATTACTTTAAAAATATTATATAATATTTTAATGTTATATAATAAAAATTATTATGTTATTAGTTATTTACTTAAGTGTCAATAATTATATGATTATTTTGTATCGATTATATCATAATTCATTCCGATACTAACCTAAAACTTTTATATAGTCTAAAAAATCTATTAAATTATTTTAAAAACATTTTAGTTATACGAGAAAAATTAGTTAAATTTATGTTGAATTATAATATAATCTAGTTGGAATAATTTAATAAAAAGTTAATAAAATTTATTTTCTAAAATTTTAAATAATAAAAATATTTTTTTTAAAATTTATAAACCCATAAAAAGCTCTCCATATTTTAACTAAAAATTTACATAACTCTAGGATTTTCAAATAACCCTAAACAGGGTAACCAGATCAGAGGATTTGTTCCATATTCTTCTATCTATCAAAATTCACGAGAGAGGAGTCCGCGTAAGCAACTAGAGGAGGTGTTAATTGGATTGTGAAGGCTAATATTTTAAAAATTGGATCGAAAGTTAAATCGATAAGACAAAAAATTTAAGATTTAATTGGTATTAGATCGTTATAAAATCAGCTAAAGATTAAATAAAATTAAAGAATTTGAAATATATTTAAAAGAAATTATCAAAAGTTTGAAGTATAATTAAAAAATATTAAATAAAAGTTTATTTATTTATTTAAATTTATTAATTTAAAAAATTAACTGATTAATTAATAAATTGATTAATTTTTAAAAATAAAAATTATTAAAATAAAGTAAACCAACCCCATGTTTAACGCCGGTGACATTAGTGTTACTCAACCCAAAAGTCAAACACTTCGAAAGCACCCAAATCATAATTGAGCAAAGCTCTCCCTCCATGTTTAATGGCCACCAGAAGCTCGCTCATCGCTCTTCTCTCTCTGTTCACTTGGGTAAGAATCACCCAACACCGATCGGAACTGGAAGTTAATAAATGAAGTCAAATGAAGTAATCGAATGTATTGAATTGTTTTTGGATAATCAGGTGGTAGGGACCATCGAAAACCCAATTTGTTATGCACATGAATCAAAGCTCGGGATTTCAGGGAAGTACCCCATAGTGGTGAGCACATGGCCATTTAAAGAGGCTGTTAGAGCTGCTTGGAGTGCTGTTGATGGTGGGCACAATGCCGTTGATGCTGTTGTTGAGGGTTGTTCGGCTTGCGAGGAACTCAGATGTGATGGTACAGGTGTGGTAATCCAGTTTCTGTTGATTTAAGTGTTATCGTTGCTTTAGGTGTTTTGCGTCCTTCTAGTTTCTTGTTCCTTTAATCGATGGTTTGGGAAAAGAGTGAATATTATGCAAAAAGGACCCAAAAACTCCCATCTTCTCTTCAGATTCCAATTCAGAGTTTGTCGTCTGGGTCATGTTAATGTCACGCTTTACTGTTTAGTGCAAATGAAACTCTCCATACTGATGAAAGTAATGGTCTTAGAATATGCATGATTACATATAAACTGCCTAATTACGCAGCGAATTTGGTAACTACGGACTTGTACTCGATTCGAATCTGAAGTTACATCTATCAGACTCTTTTCTAGTGACTTTTTTTTAACTTAGATGCTTGGTTCTTGGTGCATCACCGGAGAACTGATTGAGAGTATGGCAAATTTAAGTCTCAGGTAAAAGCATGGCTAGGTGCTGTTAATAGTAAAGTTTTAAGATTAATGATTTTATTTGATTTGTTGAACATTGAGTTGCATGATAAAAGAATTTGAATTTTCGTATGTGACTTCAGTGTACTACTCTTTAGTTAACTCTACACTTCCAAATTATATTAGCTCATCAATCTTTCTGAATCTTTTTCTTAATATGAAATGAGCAGTTGGGCCTGGTGGGAGTCCTGACGAGAATGGAGAAACCACAATTGATGCAATGGTGATGAATGGGGTAACCATGATGCCTTGCTTATTTCATCAAACTCATTGTTTTTTCTTTACCTTGCTTTTCTTGTTGAGACATGAAGTTATATCATTTCTTTCGCCAAGGATGTGCGTAGGTGACAATGGAGGTCGGAGCTGTTGCTGCCATGAGGTACGTGAAAGATGGCATCAGAGCTGCAAAGTTGGTGATGCAACATACAAAGCATACATTACTTGTTGGGGAGCAGGCATCGGCCTTTGCTATTTCAATGGGCGACCCAGGACCCATGAATCTTAGTTCATTAGAATCTAGAGAGAAGTGGACAACATGGAAAAAGAACCGCTGCCAACCTAATTTCCGGAAAGATGTTGTCCCTACAGATAATTGTGGTCCCTATCACCTGAAAAATAACATGGATATCACAGAAGGGGAGTACTCAGATTTTAACCAGATTAGAACGTTTCAACCCAGCACATCTCATGTTCGTCTTGACAACCATGATACTATATCAATGGCAGTTATTGATAAAGTAAGTTGATGGAAGAAGTTAGTCAAACATATACTGATGTAGGCATGTGAACATCTAAAAAACTTGTTTTCATTTGTAGATGGGGCACATAGCTGTTGGTACATCAACTAATGGAGCTACTTTTAAGATCCCAGGCAGGTAAGTTCGATATGTGGCATCAGTTGTTTCATAAGATAAAAGTGGGAATTGAACCATTAACTCTTGGATTCTGATAGTTTCTGAAATGTGATATTAGATTAATAAACTGGGAATATAGAAAAGGCTTAGTGTGTTGTTATGGATGATGAAAGGAAATAAAGAAAACAGATGACACCAGCAACATTCGCGAGGTTGCCTTCTCTCCCAAGACCCACTCAAATAACAAAAGATTCCCAATACACTCACACCTTTCCCATTCCACTATTAATAACAGACTTATTAACAACAGAAAATAGACAACTCAGCAGATAAGACAAAGTAGTGCAACAACCTGCCACCATGACCCACGTACTTTACTAACATTCCCTGACCTCTTACGGACCCATTAATTCGAGCCAGCCCTTTTGTAGCCATGATACTTCTTCCTTGCGTAGACAAACTTAATTGGAGGTCTATTGGCAGTAGCAAACCTATCATTACTCCCCCCCTCAACACCCACCTTGTCCCTAAGGTGGAAATTAGGAAACAATTCTTGTATTAGCAGCGGAGGTTCCCAAGTGGCTTCAAAAGGGGGGAGATCCTTCCATAACACCAACACTTCTAATCCCTTAGGTGTCTCATGTGTATCCAGAATTTCTTGCGGTTCAACTAACTAGTCCATATCAGCAGTCAGAATTGGTGGGAGAGGCTGCACCTGTGAAGTATTTCCCAACACCTTTTTAAGTTGTGAGATGTAGAAAACAGGATGTATTGTTGCGGAATCTGAGGAGTGCAAGTTTATAGGTAACCTTCCCAATACGTTGTACCACCCGATAGGGCCCAAAGTATCTCGGAGAAAGTTTTTCATTTGGACGCTTGGCTAAGTATTGTTGACCGTAAGGACGTAGCTTCAATATTACCATCTTACCAATTGAAAACTCAACATCTCTGCAGTGCTTATCAGCTGCCGTCTTCATATTATTTTGATACCGATTGTTACAGTTCTTATGGAAGAACCATCCCCAAAAGCTAGCTTAAAGGATGGGAGAGCCCATAAGCTTATAAACCCCTCCTTAGCCTCTTTTATTACCGATGTGGGACAATTAGACCGTAACATATTCACTCTAATTATTATTTGCAGATGATCTGTTATCTTATTTCTTTTTTTAGATCAAAGGGATAATGAGTTCTCTTCCTCCAAAGTCTCAGTGCATTTATGGGCTGATTTGGAATGTTATTCTTTTATAAATCCCACAAATCCGTTGTTTTGTTTACCTGCAGGGTGGGTGATGGACCAATTCCAGGATCTTCAGCATATGCTGACAATGAAGTTGGAGCTTGTGGTGCAACTGGGGATGGTGACATCATGATGCGCTTCCTTCCATGGTATTGTACTGAGCATTACGATTTTCGAGTATGAAGAATAAAAATCCTAGTTGTAACATATACTTCATTTTTTTATCTGGTTGCATTGCTACGATCGGTAAATTATACGAGAGTTTTGGTTGATCCTGAGTTATAAGACATTTCCATTAGCTACATGAATAATTTTTCTTTCATACCATGATCTTCTAAACCTACCTTCTGGTCCTTCAACTGCTATTATTTGGCTAATTAGTCTTCCTGAAACTAATCTCTGCAAGAACATGTTTCCAGTTACCAAGTTGTGGAAAGCATGAGACTAGGAATGGAACCTCAGCTTGCTGCAAAAGATGCAATAGCGCGAATTGCGAGAAAATTTCCCGACTTTGTTGGAGCTATTTTTGCCATCAATAAAATAGGTATGCATGCCGGTGCTTGCCATGGATGGACATTCCAGTACTCTGTGAGAAGTCCTGAAATGGAAGATGTAGAAGTTTTCACAGTAAATCCTTGAAGTAGAAAAGTAGAGCTACAACCTTCCCCTCTGAATTACCGTATTTGGCAACAGATCGATGATTCTTCCACTTGTTCATTAATATGATATACATTTGCACGCATACCTTTCTTTTATGCGTGAACTCAAGCAACTTAAATTAATCATCTGTTAAGGAAATGTTTTGAACAATTATGAAAAGGCCAAAGGAAGAATCGGGTGTTTTAGCTTGAATACTTTTACATGAAGTTGTCATTTTGATACTGACCTAAGCATTTGGTCATGTGTTAAGTAGTCTTCATGTAAAGGCTGGACATGTTAATTTTGTGCTATTCCTACTTGAAATAAAATAAATTTACTATTGCTTTCGTGTCATAAAAAAATAATCTTATCAATTGTTTTAAGGCTTGTCTTTTATTGTTAAAATATACTAAAAAAATATAATATTAAGATAACGATAACATTTATCCTTATCATATACTTTTTGCTTAAACGATTTCTTAAGTTTTTTTAGATGATTTTTTATTAAATCAATTTTGTGTGGATATCAAGTATTTCTTTCAAAATTAGTTGCTTTAAATAAAATGGCTCAGAAAAGTTTTTGACTTGGTAATGTAAACTACATTAATTTGGTTAAATTTTATAAATCTCGGACTCTTTAATGTTTAAAATTAAGTATAACATGGCCGAATTAAAATATAAAATACTAAAAATTAATAATTTTAGTTAAAAAAAGATTGGTAATAAGTCAAGTTGAATTCAAAACCTTTTTAAGTCGAATTTAAGCCTAAAAATTATCAAGGATGTATTTAAGCCTAAAAATTTTTAAATTTGAGTGGGACGATTGAATTTGATTATCTGAATTCGAGTATAGACTTAGTTAAATTAATTCTTTTAAAATTAATCTAAATTTTAATCTGTAATAACTACTTAAATAAAACAATTATTAAATTCAAGCTTGAATAAGTCTAAATAATCAAACCGAACTTGTCAAATCAGGCTAATTTTCCATCTTTTTCTTCATCTTTAATTGGCAGTTCAATAGACTAACTATGATAATCCAATCAGAGTTCTTGTATCTGACATCCAATCCAAACCCCACAATGCTTCTCGGATTCTCCAACGTGCAGACTGGCACTTAGTGCTTGCCACAGAAGTCAATCAAGGACACAGGTCAGGTCAACCATGATGAAGACCTTGACTTGTCTTTTTTTATGACTCCAAACTCTTTATCTTTGGAATATCCAAAGCAAGCAGGATAACAGCAATTTGCATAACTCTCCATAAACCAACGTCTCCTCATCAAAAAATCACAGGACCCTTCAGCTTCTAACATGTCTACACCAGCAGAGTAAGCTCTCTTCCTCTCTCCAATGGTTAGAGATGATTACTTTCTGATATTCTTATCTGTTTACTTAACGATTATAACAGCTGCTGTATCTTAAGAAGATTATGATTGATACTCATTTTTTCTATTAAAAACTGTCTGTCAGATACTATAATTCCTTGCCACCTGTGAGCAAGATTTATGGAGTTGCCTGTCTGATGACCACGGCAGGATATTATCTTGGTCTTTACAGTCCCTGGATTTTAGCACTCTTTTATGAAGATGTAATCAAACGTTTTCAGGTATTATGTTGTGTTATCCGAGTTTTTATGTTTATGGATGACAGGAGCTTTGAACTTGTAGGATGCTACTGTACGCAGGTTTGGAGGCTTATCACCAACTTCTTCTTCCTTGGTCCTTTCTCCTTCCCTTTTGCGTTTCGCCTTATAATTATGTAAGAACACGTTGGTTTAACTTGTGATGATCTTGTTTATGATTTAAGATCAGAAAGAAAAATCATATTTGTGTGCATAAGATTGTGGCAAGTATATATGAATGATTCAGATGCCTTCCTAAAACATTTATGAAATTGTATATGATAGAATTAAAAGTAAAAGACATTTATTCCTGAAATCTGTCAAGTTCTGCTGAGAAAGTGTCTGACGTTTTGATTTGATGGCTTCTTCCATCATAAACCTTGCTCAAGAGCAAAATATGGTGTCTCCCTGGAGAGAGGTCCCTTCGACAAGAGGACTGCAGATTTTGTGTGGATGTTCTTCTTTGGAGCACTGTCACTTCTTGTAAGCCATTCCTACATTCTACCTGCACAGCAAGATTGTAATACATAGGACTGGTTCTAAACCTAGTTTTAAGACAAAACCATTTCCTAATCTCCACTTTTCCAGGTTATGTCTGCAGTTCCGGTACTATGGTCTCCTTTCATGGGAGTTTCGTTGGTGTTCATGATAGTCTATATTTGGGGACGAGAGTTCCCAAATGCTCGAATCAGCATATATGGTCTTGTCTCATTGAAGGCAAGTAGATAGTTTTGATACTTACCTCTTCTTTTTACTTTAGTTTCATGTCAATTAGTTTGAAGCAGGGATTCTATCTTCCTTGGGCAATGCTAGCTCTAGATCTGATATTTGGGGATCCATTAAAGCCTGATATTCTGGGAATGATTGCTGGTCATCTATATTACTTCCTAACTGTTCTCCATCCGCTTTCTGGTGGAAAGCTCATGTTAAAGACTCCTGTCTGGGTGTATCCTTCCATTTTCTGTTTCTAAGCCGAGATAAGATAATTTTTGTTTTTTGTTTTGGAAATTTGGATGAACATACTTGTGCATAGTCCTTGATATGCAATTCACAGGCACAAAATGGTATCATTCTGGGGTGAGGGAAAGCAAATGAACTCTCCGGTGCGGCGTGATCCGTCTGCCGGATTGGCTTTCCAAGGAAGAAGCTATCGGCTGAGTAACAACAGAACTAACAACACTACAGAGCAGCAGCAGCAACAGACTGGTTCAGGCAACGGAGTAGCTTTCCGAGGAAGAAGTTACCGTCTTGATGGTCACTAGCAACCTACTTGGAAGTCTAGAGTTGGTATTGAATACACTTTGAGCTATATGTTCAATAAACTCGCAGGTTGGTTTAGAAATATAAGACTCAGAGTTAATATTCCAAACTTGAATTGATTGAATTTTGAATTGTTCGAATTAAAATTTAACAAAATGAATTCACTTAAAATAAATAATTAATTTAAATTTTATAATGATACATAATCGATCTTAATTAAGAATATTAATAAGTTTAACAAATTTTTGAAATAATAAAATATAATATAAAATAAAAATAAAATTTAAGTATTTAATTTAATTTTATTAATATAGACAAACGTGTAGATAAAAATAAAATAAGATTTTTTAACTTTTAATAATCATAGTATTTTATCAATTTTTATATTTCGAACAAGGTTTTTTAATCATTGTTATTTTAAGTAGATCAAAAAATAAAAAAGCTTTAAAAATATAATACTCAATTAAATAAACAAATAATTATAAAAATAAATATTAAAAAATAAAAATAAGTAAATAAATAAAGATAATGTATCTTATTTAGATTCAATCCAATGCATAAGTCTTCGTACTTTACGGGGCTCGGAGAGGGTTATAATATATGCGCCTTTCTTATATATTTTTACAAAAAATTATTTTCGTGACTTAAATTTGTGACTTTATGATCATAAACGAGCAACTTCACCGATGATTTCAAAGCTCAAAATTTTAATTAACTTAAATTTAACTCGTTAATTTTAACTAGAACCGGGTCAAAATTGTTAGCCTTATCTTTATATGGATCGTATATAGCTTTATATGCTTAATAACATTGGGCTAACTCTGGTGGGTCTTAGTGTTATCTCAGACCATTTTCTTGTTGACCAGTTTTTTGCGGTCTAACCAAGCCCGACCCATTCTCTCCCCCGAACCCTTGAGCTCTCCGCCTCAGCATGAGAACGGAATATTCAATGCAAGCTCCCTTAACCACCACGCCAATGCATTTCTGAGGTTTTAGTTATTACATAGTCACCGACCACGCAACCTTTTTTCTTTGTCTCGTCTTCTTACAGAATCTTTCAATACTAAAGCTTTTCCCTTTTTACGCTTTCCAAGAAAACCAAAAGTTGCATACCAGAAAAGGAGAGAAAAACAAAAAATCCCAGCTTTTTCTTTCTTTCAAGTTGGTATTTTGTTTAGATTCGCTTGCTAATTCCAACTCCTTTTTTGTATACCCAGAAGCTAGAATTTCTAAGTTCTGTTCGATTTCGTTGTGTACAGTAGCATCATCTATGGTTTGGTTAAGACTTTTCGTTGTATTCCAATTCTTAGCGTTGGCTTTCTGTGATGAACATCTCAACTCTCATGTTCTACCACGACCCTTAATTCTCGAGTACCAAGAGAACATAATGGAGCCGACCCAAGTGAAGGAATTGGACAATGAGATGCAATTACAGTGTATAAGTTGGAGAGTTGCAGTGGAGGCTAACAATTTGAATCCTTGGAGAACAATCCCAATGGAGTGTGCCGAGTATGTGAGAGATTATGTTAACGGGAGGGGTTATAGTTTGGATCTCGAGAGAGTGTCTAATGAAGCAGGGGTTTATGCGAAGAGTGTTGAATTGGTTGGTGATGGGATGGATGTTTGGGTTTTTGATGTGGATGAGACTTTGTTGTCAAATCTCCCGTATTATACGGAGCATGGATATGGGTATGTATGACGCGTTATATTTGTCTTTCACTTGAGTTTTCTGTTTGGTTGTTGAGAAAATATAGGAACTGACACGTGTGGAGGTTTTTTAGTTTGCTTCCGTAGGTATGCGAGAATTGAATTTCTGGGATCACTATATGCCACAGGATCCTGAGAATTAAGACATGAAGCTTAATTTTGTCTGATCATATGAAAACCAGACTCATACAATCAGGCATTAAGATGAGTTTAAAGTTTTGTGGTTGGAACTCTAAAACAGAACATAGGATTCTGAGAAACTATGTTATTAACTCATTTGTGTTGGAGATTTTGTTTGGCTTTAATTGACTTGATTTAGAGCTTGTAATCTTTAACTTTTTTGCAGTTTGGAGATTTTTGATCCGGTTGAGTTTGACAAGTGGGTTGAGAAAGCTGCAGCACCGGCTATAGAGCCTAGTTTGAAGCTCTACAAAGTTGTGCTGGGTTTGGGATTCAAGGTTTTCTTACTGACTGGACGCAGAGAGAAACAAAGAAATGTAACTGAGAAGAACTTAATTGATGCCGGGATTTTGAACTGGGACAAGCTCATTTTGAGGTGAGTATGAGAGCTTTCTGGTGATGTCAAGTAGAGTTTACTTGCTATTTATGCATTATGTTTGTCTGCTGAGGCTGTGAATATTGGATGATTAATGTTATCTGCGAGGATTTCCAAACTCATATATAGCTCTTGTTAAGGTTCATTCATTTGAAATGCTTCCTAAAAAGATGCTCTCTAAAGTTATCTCCCCGCATTCATAACCTATGTGTTGTGTAGTAGAAATGGATTAGATCAGTTAATATTAGCTGCTCTATATCTTACCTTTCCTTTGTGCAGACTTACGTCCTGAATTGTTCTGAGAGGACAGCTGCAAATCTAAGAATAGAAGACCTAATTCTCAGGATTGTTAGTTTTTATCCCCGTTTCTTGGGGGAATAATAATCAAGTTACTGCTGAAGTTGAAAATCCTGGCAAATCGATCTTCCTCTGATTAGAGGCGGCTCAATGATTAGTGTTCCCCTGTGCAAGTTTCATTGCAGTTAAACTTTCCATGTGACCTCTACTTCAGTGTTTACTTGTTTTTCTAGACTACATTCTGACAATTGTTATATGAATTGAATGATTATGAAGAATGAGGAACTTTGACTATCACTAAACGAATCGGCTATCTTTCTGATTACTTTTATGATTCTTTGCTCTTTTCTTGTTTCCCTTGATTATGATAAAATTTAAAGCTACCATCAAAGAGAAGCACACTCTCCTCTTGTTATGTGTTCATTTGCAATAATTTGGTGCTCGAGATGATTGCTTATCATCATTGTCTTGCATTATGTACAGAGCTTCAGATGATCATGGTAAACTAGCAACTATATACAAGTCAGAGAAGAGGACTGACATGTTGAAAGAAGGATACAGGATTCTGGGTAACGTCGGAGATCAGTGGAGCGATTTATTAGGCACCTCGTTGTCGATCCGGTCATTCAAGTTTCCGAATCCTATGTATTACATACCCTGATGAGCCATAGGCCCATAGTTGCACGTGAATAAACCAAGAACTTGATATGTACAGGTTTGTATGCAGTCAATTATATAGTCATTCAAAATTCCAAGATTTCTTCATTAATGCCCTTTGATTCAAATGTGTTATTGCATCATTCAAGTCCTCTGCTTTCTGGAGTAATAAGCAAATTTGGTATTCTGGGATAGTTGCTGTTTCTTGATGAACAGGCTTGCTATTTATTAGGTTATGAAAGATGCATTGTCTCAATCCATTTCAAGTTTCACTTATTTTGGGTAACCAATTCTAAATTCTCCAATCTTTTAGAATTTTTTCAAGCTTAAGTTTTTGAAATTTTCAATTGAGCGACCAATTTTTTAAAATCTTTATAGTTAAGCTCAAAATGTCAACTCCGTTAATGAATTTATTGATCTGACTAACGAAATTTTTTTTGTTCATAATATATAAATGGCCACTTGGAAAAATAGTGGTCATTGTTAGATTAGAGGAGAGAGAATTTTTTCGGGTGGACACCTATATATTATGAACAAGAAATATTCTATTAGTCAAATTAACAAATTATTAACAGAACTAACGTATTGAACTGAATAGTTCAGGTTTTAAAAAGTTGATCACTCGATTAAAAATTTTCAAAAGCTTGAATACAATATTAAAAATATCCTTAAAAGTTGAACATTTTAGAATTAATTATCTTATTATTTTTAATATCGGTAGATTCCACCCGTTGACCAATTGAATAAACTATAAGGTAAATATAATAATCCGTAAGTTATGTATTATTGAGTAAACTATCTGATGAATAACAAAAATTTCAATCGCTAAATCAATAAATTATTATTAAAATTAACGTTTTTAACTGAATTGTTAAAGTTTAAAAAAGTTAATAACTCAACAGAAAATTTTAAAAATTTATATACTATATTAAAAAATTCAAAAATTTTGAGTACTTTAAAATTAATTATTTTTAAATAAACTGTAGGTACATATAATTACCAAGTAAGTTATGAGTAACTATTTGATGAACTATCAATTCAAAACCAACGGCTTCGATTTAAGCAACACTTGTAAACTCTAGCGTATCTTTACTTCTTGACTAACCATCTTCTTTAAGATTGGGGTGTGTAACTTCTCCGAGGTTAATGGAAGGAAGCACTTCTCTTTCATTGAGTTATAACAACTCACTCGCTACCTTCATCGAAGAAGACGAAGGAATCAATTCACTTTTCCATCTTCCAATTGGTTCCTCTCGAAAGAAACAACAAAAGAAGAAAAGTTGTACATAAGCGAAGATTTGACTCTCTGTCCCCTTTACTGACCTGAACTCCAGGAAAAATGGACAAGAAGATACCATTTGTCACAAGGAACCAACGCCCTTCGGTTCCGGAAAGGTTACTTGGGATTCTTTACCAGCAGCTAAAGACACCAATTATGTGTATAACAGTTCATCGGTTCATCCGACAACAGTCCCCACATGTTTTTTTTGTTTTTCCAAGTAACTGTAAAACTTACATATCTTTATCTTTTGATATGTACCTTTAGTTCGATGCTTGGACCGATGGGATGAGATATAAATCGACGTATTATTAGAAAATTGTTGTTCGAAAAAGACAGAAGAATTTATAATATAATATAATGAAATGTTGTTTAGAAGAAGAATTTATAATGTAATATAGTAAAATGTTATTATTATTTTATATTTTATCATGAACCCTCTAAATCAAGGTTAACTTATTTTTTCTGTTTATAATGGAATATAATGTAACATGAAGCTCTCTCCTTTTATTATATTTTATTATAAATCTTTCTTCTAAATAATAGAATAATATTACATTACATGTAAGGGTCTGTTTGGTTGGAGGTTTAGTAATGGAACGGAATGGAATGTAACACACTTCATTCCCAAACTCTCAAACTAAACGCTCCCTTCTATTATTTGATTGAGGGTTTCATAATGGAATAGAATGGAAGCAGAGGGTTTCATGTTACGTTTCATTTCATCATAAACAGTGAAAATAAGAAACCTCTGATTTAGCCATTTAGGGGGTTTAGGATAGAACGTAAACTAATAAATACATACTACCTAATATATCCTCAATAAATTTTCTTAATATTAATTATTTCTTCTAACCCTAACCTCATTGTATATAATTAATAATATTTGTATACTATTTCTCCTTACCTATTTTTATATTATTTCTCCTTACCCTAATAATAATATTTTATATTATTAATAAAAATTTTATATAATAATAAAAATTGTATATAATTATTAATAAAAATTTTATTAATGAAAATAGAAAATATATAAAAAATTATTCTTTAATTGTTTTATATATTTCTATATAAATAAAAATATAAATAACACATAATAGAGTAAAATTTATTAAATATTAATAATAATATTTTTATATAATTAATAATAAGTTGTAAATAATTAATAATAAAATAATAAAACTTTTATTATTTTAAAATAGAACATATATTTAAAAAATTATTTGTCACGGTTATACATGACCTTTTAATTGAACATGATTTCTGTTTTAAAATTATAGCGTATTGCAACAACCATTTTAATATCAGGAGTATAATAGTCATTTATTATACATTACGTTTCATTCTATCCATTTTTCAAACAATATTTTACTACGTTATATTATGAATCCTTCCATCTCTCCCAAACAACTTTTCACTATATTACATTATATTTCATTATAAATTGTTTCTTTCTAATCTATTCTATTCCCTTCTATTTTATTAATTAATATTCAACCAAACAATTCCTTAATACAGTTAACAAAAACCCAACTAAATATAGCATTAAAGTGTATAGCTGTGCCACTTGGACTACCTTCGTAAACATCTGCTTGTTGGCCCGTTGCTGTTGTCGTATGACTAGATATGACAGAGAGCCATCTTAATGACATTAAGTACTCTATTGCTCTTTTAATGTTGGTGTCTTTTTTTTTCTAGAGTTAAATATAAAAAGATATCGCAAATTTTATTTAATTTTGTAATATTATTCGAAATCTTAAAAATGATATTAAAATGTTCAAATTTTAATTTTAGTAAAAATATTCTGATATTCAATTATCCAAC
>JAOTAY010000007.1:27428929-27444980 GCA_025629805.1 Erythroxylum baracoense | reverse complement strand
TTCGAAATCTTAAAAATGATATTAAAATGTTCAAATTTTAATTTTAGTAAAAATATTCTGATATTCAATTATCCAACAAGTTACATTAAAATAATATTTTTATTATGGACTATAATATAATATTTATATCATGTATAAATTTTATTATTTAATAAATTAAAAATGTCAAAAAATTTAAAATAATTATACGCTCGTATGTTTACTTCATAATTATTTTTATAGTTTTTAATTTTCTAATTTATTAAATAATAAAATTTATATATGGCATAAATACAATATATGACACTTTGTGATAAAAATACTAATATAACATAGCTTGCCAAGTCATCAACATTAATAGAAAATATTAATATCAGGCTATTTTTGCTAAAATTAAAAGTAAGAGAATTTTAGCTCTACTTTTTAAAATTTAGACTAATTTTGTAAAATTAAGTAAAATTTGAAAATATTTTAGAGTTCAAATTTTACAGTAACATTTAAAGAACTTTTTTGTAATTTAAGAAATATTTTAAAAAAAAACCCTAATTTGTAAGATTTTGAAAATTTTCTTCTAATTTTTAGTTTTTCAAAAAATTTCTTCGAGTTAATTTTAATTAAATAATAATAATAAAATATACGTAACATAAATATTAAACAGAAACTAATTAAATGTCATTAGTATAATAAGTCAATTCAACTTTTAAAATCATTCTAAACTAATTAAATTTGAATTAAATTAATAATATAAGATAATTATAATAATTAATTTATTTGAGTTATATTTAATTACTTTAAGGGGCCATTTGGATCTATTTCTATTTTTCTGTTGTAGTTTTTAGTTTTTAGTTTTCGTTTTCAATTTTGTGTTTATATTTTTTTAAATAAAAAGTTAAAAACAACAATCTGTTTAGTTGTTAATGTTAATATAGTTATATTTTTATCATTGATAATAATTATATATTAGATAAAATTTAAAGATAAATTATTTTTAATTAAATAAATTTATTTAATCACTTATATAATATTTATTAACAAATTATTAATGAAATTGTGTTATTTTAATAAATTCAATAATTTAAAAATCAAAATTTTATTTTTAAATTAATTTTTATTTGAAATATTTTTTAATTATTATGTCAAATTTTATTTGAATAATTATATATTTTAAATGTAATTATATTTATTAATAATTATTAATATTTAATTATAAAAATTAAATTATTCATAATTTTATTGATAAATAGTTTTAATTTATTAAATATATAATGTTGAATTAAATTATTCATAGTTTTTATTAAAAATTAAAAAATTATATATTTAAATAATAGTAAATTAAATTATAAAAAAACAGAAACCAGAAATAAAAACCACATTTTATGGTTTTTATAAATTTTGAAAATAGAAAGAAACTAAAACTAAAAATATAAACTAAAAATTCAAATAAACACGTTTTTTTACTAAATTTGAAAAAAATTTAAAAATTAAAATTAAAACAAACCCCTCCTGAATTTGAATTTTTTTCATATTACCTATCTTCGTACTTATTTTTATGTCTTTTACCTTTTGTTTATAAATGACCCTTTTCTAGGACTCCAGATTCTAGCCTTTCAATTGTACCATCACCATCCCCACTTTCCCATTAAGAGTCTCAATGTAGTTGGCCTATTATAGCTGGTCCGTAGCTTTCTGTTTAGTTTTGTTTCATTTCTCTCTGTCTCAGGTCATTATCGGGAGTTCCTTGAATCATCACTTATGGCTACGAATTGACGAGCTACAGATACTCCTCTGACAAGGTTATTAAATCTTATCCAGAAATTTATTTCATACTTATATGTACCTGAAGTAAAAGTTACAAGACGATACAAGTCGATTCGGTTCATTTAACACCGAAGATCTTAAATTAGTTAACTTTTCGGTTTAATTTAATGCCTGTTTGGTTGAATTTTTAGAGCGTGAATAGACATTTTTTTTATTATAAGAGCTTTTTTTTTTAAATGAGTATTTAGCTATAAAATAAAAAAATATTTTTTTAGTAGATATAATTTTTTTGACAGTAAAAATACAGCTTTTTAAAAAGTTCAAATTTTGAGCTTATCAAAAAAGTACTTTTTCAGGTAAATTTTTTAGATCAATTAATGAGCTTATTTTTTAGTCCATTTTATCTTTATATTTGACACATAATTCCCACAATACTCACAAATACATTTTTACGTTTATTTCGAGATTTATATGATATTATTTGACTTTTTTATATATTTTAATATTTATTTTTGATATTAGTTTTATTCATGTCATAATCTATACAAAAGATTTGGTTATATATATTTTCATTTATGTTTCATATGGTTTAAAATTATATAATAATTAATATATTGTGCTTTGCATACTGTTTAATATATTTTTAAATAATATCTATATGCATAAATAATTTTTATTATAAAATAAAATATAGTTAAAATTAAAAGTGTTTTTTTTTGTTGCCAAACAGTCTATTGTATGAAGCTCTTAAAAAAAATCTCCTTTTTAAATGACAGTCAAATAGTCAACTAGTTTTTTAAAAAAACTATTCTCAGAAAAGCTCTACTGACAAAAGCTCTACTAATATAAGCTTATCCAAACAGGTATTTAGATTAATAATCTTTGTTATTAAAACCTAATCAATTTATTAATTACTCAGTCAGTTTTTATAAATTAATCATTTTTTATAAACTAAAATAAACCGATTAACTTTCATTTAATACTCTTCTTTTTCAATTAAACTTTAAATTTTTCTATAGGTGATAATAGTCTTTTTCAATTATTTTTAAAATTTTTAATTTTATTCAATCTTTAATTAGTTTTATAATAGTCTAATACCGATCGAACTTTTTAAATCTTAAACTTCTTGTCTTATCAGCTTCACTTCTAATCCGATTTCAAAAATATTAGACACAATAATCCATATGAATTAGAAAGCACGCTATGCTTATAGTTCCAACAAGTTCACTCCATAATTCTCATAAATTTAATAAAAATGATGCTATTTTTAATTTTTAATTTTTAAAAATTTAAAATATATTTAATCAAGCTTAATTTATGTCTGATCAGGCCTCAAGTTGGATTCGGGTCACCCTTAATCCGAGAATGATTATTTGGAAAACATGATTATCTATGGAAAGCTTAAGTTCCACTACATGCTTATAATTGTTTACTTGAAAGGTATGTCAAAATCCTATTAGTTTAGATGGATTGTTCTGTTGCACCATTTTATAATGATTTCCCACCTTCTGTTTTTAATCATATTACTTTGAATTGACAATGTTCCTAATTAAGAAATTTGAAGTGTCCATTTTACTTAATTCCATTGACATTATAACTCTTATCCTCCATTTTAATTCTCTTATTAGTGACTTTTATTTATTTTAATTGGACATTTTTTTGTTTTTGTTTTTTTTTTTAAGGAGGAACTCGCAACTGATATCCTTTAGATGCACATTGAGTAAACTTTTGGATTGACGCAATAGCTTGTAAATCATGTCAACCAGGTACTTCATACTAGGCAAGACCTGTACGAAAGGATCGATCGACAGAGTATAAGTAGGGAGATTCGAACACAAGACCTTTTAGCCCCATACCTCTTCCCACTCCACCAACTCGACCACCCCTAGGAGCTTAATTGGACGTATTACCCTAAAGAATGAGATAATGATTTTAATTTATTTTATTAACAATTATTACATTTGCAATAGTTTTTTTATACATATAATCAATTTTTTCAAAATTAGACTGAAAGTTAAATCGATAAGACAAAAGATTTAAGATTTATAAGATTAAGTCAGTATTAAACTGTTATAAAACTAATTAAAAAATGAATAAATTTTAAAATTTTAAAAAATGATTGAAAAAGATTGTTTTTAATTATTTAAAAATTTAAAGTCAATTTTATTCTATTTTAATCATCATGTTTTAAATATTATCATTTATTTTTTAATATTATTTAGTTATGTATTAAATTTTAATACTTCATCGTTTTTAATTTTAAAAATAAACAATCAATTTTTTAAATATAGCAAAAAATTGTTCAATAATTAAAAGCAAAATGATTAATATTTGGTGGGGGAAAGGAGCTTGTGGGCCAGCATCTGTCACACGTTTGGAGAGACCATGATAGCTCATGTGGTCGCAACGGTCTCACCAATTTGATGTTTTATTGGACAACTGATAAAAGGGAATTCAATGCATGGAGAGCGAGTAACGTGGGGTCCACCTTACCAAAATCACAGCAATCTCCGCCGTTAATCAGCACGACGTCTCAACTACCATCTGTGAAAAGTTTGGTCCTACTCGTATGTACTAACGTCCCAGATCATCGTATTGATCCGACGGTCGATATCAGCTGGCTTTCATGAATGCCCTTTGTAGGGAATGAATCATGTTAATCTCCATTATGATTTCTATTTATATCATATTTTTACTATTTTAAATTATTTAAAAATAGTTTATAATTTTAATGCAAATTTCATTATGTAGTTTATCCAAATTATTATTTAAAAAGACTTTTTTGAGAAAAGAAATTACAACAATGGCAACAACATCCAGTATGAATCTTGCTAGACCGCGAAGTCTAGAAAGGTCTAATAATACGCAATTTTAAAAAAGACTTATTTGAGAAAAGAAATTATTATTTAAAAAGATTGTATGACTGTTATTAACTTAATTTTAATAACCATTATTTTTCATCTACAAAAATATAAAATATTGACATAATATAAAAAATAGAGTAGAATTTTTTTTAGTATTTCTTAATACCATAAATATTTTAGAATTGTCTTGAATGATAAAAAAATGCTTTCAAAATAATAAATTATATAAAATATTTTGTTAGATAAATTATATAAAATTATTATTTTACAAGTATTTTGGATTATAAAATAATTGTAAAATAATAAAATATATAAATATTTTTTTACCTAAATTCTATAGAGCATAACTATGATGATGACAAGGAGATAGTATTTACACATATAGAAGAATATAATCACCCCAAGAAAGATTTTAGGTGGCCAAGTTGAAACACATGGCCTTTAAAGGTTTGTTCTTTTTAATTTTTGTTTCCTTATTCTTTCTACTTTTGAAGTTAAAGGTTGCATCTTTATGGTTGTGCGCCACCAATTATCTTTACTCTTGTCTCCAACTACATTACAATGCCAAAAAGACACTCTTATGCTCTACACTTCGGATTTGTTGAGCAACATGAACAATTTTCTAACTTAGCTTCAGTTTACAGGTACTAATGGCAGGAAGCATTATTACCATTTTTAACCACTTGAGAAAATGACCAAAGATCCAATCTTTTTTGTTTAACGCTTCCAAAGTTGTGACAGGGCTTGCACAGCTACACCAAGCCAAGTCTGCAGTCATAAAACAGATAAAACATCACATGGTTAGATAGGTATGTTCCACTGGATTCAGCTCCCTATATTTTAATGGATTCTTCTGCTTCATTCTGATACAGAAGGCTCTCTCATCTCTCTCATATCTCTCAGCCTCTCCTGATCCAATGTCCATTTGTTCTAACCAGAGTTTAACAGTTTTTTTTGTTTTTCCCCACAGAGAAAGTTAAAGCTTGTGTTCCATAACCCCACAAAAGTTTCATTCTATCTCCTTCTTCTTGTCTTGTTCTCACATATCCCAACGCAAAGTTGAACCGAAGCTTCGTCAAGCTTAACTCTTATACTTTTTACACTGTACCCAGATCTTGTTTCTTTGTTCCTCATAGACTGTAACTGTTAAATTCCTCAAAGCATCGTATGCTTTCTCAGTAGGAGAGGTTCAAAGATTTCTACTTTGAAAATGAAGAAATCTCAGATGCTAAAACTGATTCTGGGACTAACTCCAGCTACTGTTGTGATCATTCTCGTACTTGTAATCTTTATTTACACGAGAAGAAGAGCGAAGAAAAACTTCAATGACATAGAGTCCACTGAGCACAAGCATGGGGATGAGATAGAGTCAGAGGAATTAATGACTTTCCAAGGTGGTCAGGACCTTACGATCAGTGACATTCTTGATGCTCCTGGAGAGGTGATTGGAAAATCCAATTATGGTACTCTCTATAAGGCTTTGCTTCAGAGGAGCAATTGTGTGAGGTTGCTTAGGTTCTTGAGGCCAATTTGCACTGCGAGGGGGAAAGATTTTCTTGATGTGATTCAGTTGTTGGGTAGTGTTAGGCATCCCAATTTGGTGCCTCTTTTAGGGTTCTATGCGGGACCAAGAGGTGAAAAACTTCTTGTTCATCCTTTTTATAGGCATGGCAATCTGGCTCAGTTCATCCGTGGTAAGTTGTATAGCTTTTGATTTCCATTTTTGATGTTTATTAGCTGACGAAGTACAGAAGCTTTCTCTTCACATTGTTTGTCACAGGAAATTGTAACAACGAACTATTTGGCTAAGTGAACTTGAGAATGGTAATACTGAAAGCCTACATTTGAGAATAGTCATGGCTTTCTAAGTTCTGTTACTCTGTTTTATGGATCTTATTTTTCAGAGTAATGGTTACATGAATTTCTAGATAAATGAAAAATCATGGGTGGTAGTGAGAGCAAGATCACTATTGCTTAATTTTGTTGAACTTTTAAGGCAGAGGAACATGTTTTATTGATTAAAACTTACATTTAAGTGATATCGGATCCAAAATGCGGAAATAAAAACTTGAAGAAGTTTATAAGAGATGGAAGGTGAGTGTAAATCTCTTGTTAGATCTTGATATTCATGGAACTGTGTATTGCATCCTCTACCATATGTTTTCTTAATTCTGTCTTCATTTTCGATCTTTTCCATGCGTTATGAAGTTCCCTTGTTAAGACTAATTTTTGCCAGAATCCTGTTTCACTGTCACGTCATTTGTTAATTTGTTGATTAAACGATCACTGAACTTGCACATATCTTCAATAATTTGACCATTTGGTTCTTCTTCATAGGCTCTTTCCTTCTATAGCTCTCTCTCTTCCTCTATGTTTTAGATCTGTTTTCTTTTCCTTTGTTTTCCGGGTTGGTGGAACGGATGCTCTACCGGTTTCAGAGTGAAGTCTAATTTGTTCTCTGCTGTGCAGATCTCTTCCTGTGCAAATAGTCAACTAAGTTTGAATGGTTGTTGCATATTTCACTTTCAGTGACCTCATTATGGCATTTCAACTTTGTCCAACAAATTTCTTGATGTTCTTAGTTAAATACTACCAATTTCATCCTTTGAGTTGGAATCTGTAGCTTAATGACACCAAGTTTGATTTTGATGGACAGATGGGAGTCCTGAATCTCACAAGTGGACTGTTATACTTGAGATATCGACTGGCATAGCCAGAGGATTAGATCATCTTCATTCAGGATTACAAAAACCTATTATTCATGGAAATCTCAAGTCAAAAAATATACTTTTGGACCGTAATCATAAACCATTTATCTCAGACTTCAGCCTATTTCTGTTGTTGAACCCTACTGCTGGACAAGAAATGCTTGAAGCTTCTGCTGCTGAAGGTTACAAAGCTCCTGATCTTATGAAAATGAGAGATGCAAATGAGGAGACGGATATATATAGCTTTGGGATAATATTGCTTGAACTGCTGTCCGGGAAGGAAGCTATTAATGAGAACCCTAGTACCGATGAGGACTTCTATCTCCCAACATTCATGAGAAATGCTGTACTTGATCGAAGAATTTCAGATTTATACCATCCAGACATACTTCTTAGCAACGGCAGTGACATGCGGAGGCCAGTTACCGAAGAATGCATACTCAAATTCTTTCAGCTTGCCATGGCTTGTTGTGCCCCTTCCCCTTCGATTAGGCCAAATATGAAAGAAGTCCTCTGGAAGCTTGAAGAAATTGAAAGATAGCATACATACCAATTTTGAAAAGTACTGTGCAGATGATTTTGACCTAGAATTTTCAGTTGTGGTTGGGACAAGAGTGATGAACAGGGATGACAATGACTTGCAGAAAATTCATACATGGTTATTCAAATTATTGAATGTTTCAGATACATAAAAAGAGCTGCAGAATTTCAGATGTCGATGCTCATCAATAAAGTTTTGTTGCCAGAATAGTAAATTGAACCAAAATTTGTACTTTTTCAGCCATCCAACAAGAAATGTAGATTTGTATTCGGACTTGGAAATTTGGCTTTGTCAGAATCTGGGAATTCTTTATTGCGGAAAACATCAGCAGCACATGGTCTTGGATTTCATATCATGCCAGCTTTCTTTTGTTAAGTTCACACAGGAGTTCCAATCATTTCTCCAGCACAGGTGTTCATGTTTGTTTCAACTACGTCACCACTTTCAGGATTTGTGTTCTTGGTTGGGATGATTCCCATGTTTTTACTGATTGCTGTTGATTCTGTGCCAAGAAACACCGAATCCAATGCCAAGTTTTTCTGGTGTTATAGCTACTGCATATCCTATCCTAAATCAAAGTGAGACATGGGAAATTGTATAGTCTAATTATTCTACATTTCTCTATGTTCATTTCCTTAGCTGGCTAAGGGTGGTGGAGTCAATTTCATCATCACAATCATTATTGCATGATGATGTCTAATTTGGTCAATGGCCCTTTTATGTGTAAAACACCTGTCTCTTTGGCAACGTGAAGCACACTTTCAAAAGGACCACTCCTTTGCTGATCCAATTGCTTCTGTTAATTCTACTCCAGTTCTGACCTTGAACATGCGTATATGTTAGACTTTGTGATGTTTTGTATAATAATGATTCAGTATAGTTGACAATTATTAGAGTCACTATGTATAATGTTAGTTGACGCCAATTCTTCTGTTCTTAATGTCAAGATTCCTTTTAACTCGCCCCATATGCAGCTTCTTGTGTCAGCTGCAATTTGTCATTACGTTTAGCTTTAATGTCAAGCTTACAGGCATTACTATCAAACAAACTGATAGTGGTGATCATCGTGATTCTTATGTAGATTGACATAAGAAGAACAGGAATCACATGAAAGTGAGTTTCAAGTTGATTTTTTCGAAATAATGTGGAAATATACTTATTCTACTTTCCATAAACAATGGATTTAAGTTCATCCATTTAGTTCTTGCAAAAATAGTAGTTAGAAATTGTACGACGAAAAAAAAGAAAACCTAAGAAGAATTAGAAAGAAGTGCTTAAGAATTATACGACTCTGTTGAAACTTACGGAAGATATAACTTAGAAATAGAAAACTTTGGTGTACTAAGATTTAGATAAAGAATCTCTCGTAGAGAGGTTATTCTCGTTCTCTTAGATATTTTATACATTTTTTTTCGAATTTCTCATTTTATAATTAACTTTTTCTTAATATGTGTTACTTACCTCTTAGTTTTTTAACCTAGATAGTTTCTTACTTAGCCTAATTACATTCTTGACATTGCTGATTTGATTTACTATTGTAATAGTCTTTTTCTAATTTGTATATTTAATTATTTTATCTGTTACTGTTAATCTTTATCACGTTCTATACGTACGGTATTATGTATAGTATATTTGTATATTTTTATTTATATGTACGTTTTTAAACTTTTATATTATCATTATTATTTTGCATTGCACATGGGTCCGTCGAAACTAGTCTCTCTATTAGATAGAGGTAAAGCTGCGTACTACTAAACCTCTTTAGATTTTACGTTTCAACGGGAATTTCACTTGATATTATTATTGTTTATTTAATTCTTGCAAAATTTGATCAAAATCTATAAAAAATTTTAGAGAAAGTTTTTCTACATATTTATAATTTATAGAATCTGAATATTTTTAAATAAGAGATTTAATAATTATTTATAACAAATATTGGATATATCATATGCACAACTTGCACTAATAAAATTTCATTTCTTCGACTGGATTTACTTTCCTTGAGGTCATCTTTGATCAATTTTCATACTACATCCAACACTAGGAAAGGATTATCATCACTTTCTACGATTTGTTATTTGGAAAGTATGGCCGAGTGATCGATTATAAACAGTAAATATATATATTTTTTCAAAATATGTTGTTTAAAAATTGCCAATTATTTTGCTTGATTGGTTTGGAAAACATTGTGATCAAGTACCATGGAGTCGAGATAGATCCTACCCATCTCAGGAAATGAACCTGCAACTCCAAGATCAACACTGTCCTTGAGTAGTCCATCTTCATCTCATACACATTACATGGAGGAACCTAAATTTCAAATCGAATCAATTGAGTAGGCACCATTGGAATGGACATCAATGAAGTTTACTTTTCCCTGCAAATGCAGTGAAATATGTAGAACTTGGCAAACTGAGGAACAGATACATGTTTCCATATAGAAGATTGTGCATCAAGCTTGTTTTGATTAATTGCCAAGCACGTTTTCAGCTTTGTCTTTAATGGTTGTTTATGTTCTCGAGTTTGGTATAGTCCAAAACCCACCATTTGAATAAGAAAAGTAGATAGGTTTAGTGTGTCAAATCTGAAGAACAGTCGTAGCGTGTCTAGAAATCTTACTAGATGAAAACTCAGGGCGTAAGTGAGTCGATAACGGACTCGTTTGAATTAAGTGAAGTTGTGGGTTCAAATTCCTCTTATTTATGCAGCCGTTTAAAATTTGAGATTATAATTTTGCTTCTCGCAAGAATTCTACCCGATTCGAGCAGAGATTAATCTAGATATGAATGAATTAAAAGTACCTTCTTCTAATTGAGACTCACCTAAATTACGGGTAAAAAAAAAGAAATCTTCCCAAATAATAAAAAAGCTAAGTTCTTGGAGATATCAAGTGGTGACATTAAAGATGCAATCTTGCAAAACAAATGCCCTAGAGTTGAAAGTCTCTATTACAGATCATGAAGACTTGTTACTGGAAATCCTTGCTCGCTTGCCTGTAAAGTCTGTACTCAGATTCAAATCTGTGTCAAAACGCTGGCTTTTTCTCATTTCAAGTCCAGATTTCTGTCGCCGACTTTACCAAGATCCATACCTTGTCTCTGGCATGTTCTTGCGTTCTCCTGGGATTCATCCTGAGTTTGAGTTCATCTCTCTCGTTTATCATCCCCAGAATGCTCCATTTAGATCTCCCACCTTTGCTACTGACCCATCAGGTATCTATATCTTGCAATCCTGTCATGGACTGCTACTCGGTTGTAGCTTTCGCGTGTACAGACTTCGATATAGTAATTGCCATGTTTTCAATCCTGTCACCAAGCATTCTATTACACTTCCTGAACCTGAATATGATGTGAAGAATATGTATAGTGGCTAATTTGTAATTTGCTGAATGATTTTTGTAACTAACTTACGTATACAAATAGAATAGTTGCATGTACTTACGTATACGATACGTAAACAAACAAGGTTACTGCATGTATAAATATATGTAAATGATAACGCAGATATATTGATTTAGCATTTTCAAAACTTTCTTCTTGAATGTTTGTTCAACTTCACATGGTATCAGAGCTCAGAAAGCTTGCTTAGGAACTCTAGTTGTTTTTGGCAAGGTTGATCCTGAGTTTAAGTGTGTGATTCTGTTTGGTTACTTTCATTCGTTACACCTACAGAGTTGAAGCTTTCTTTTATTTGAAGTTTTTTTACGTTGATCAAATAATGGTTGAGAATGTTTCTGGAACCTCCTCTGACTTAGAATCAATTACAGTCAGTGATCCTTATTTCATATCTAGCGGTGATCATCCAGGGATGATGTTGACAAGTACTCAATTTAGTGGCAGTGGTTTCTTAGGTTGGAGCAAGACGATACAAAGAGCGCTTGGAGCCAAGATGAAGCTTGGTTTCATCGACGGTTCGTGTATCAAACCAGCTATTACTAACAGCGCCTATCAACGTTGGATTAGATGTGATTACATGGTGACGTGCTGGATTTTGAATTCTATGACTGTAGATCTATCTGATGCTTTCTTGCATGCGCAATCTGCTCATTATCTCTGGAAGGAGATTAATGAGCGTTATGGACAGAGCAATGGGCCACTGATCTATCAATTGCAACGAGAACTCAGTCAGGTTAGTCAAGGTTCTTTGTCTGTTGCTGCGTATTTTAACAGACTTAAGAAAATATGGGATGAGTTACAGAGTCTCAATGCTATACCTTCTTGTTCATGTGTATGTTCATGTGGAAGGATGATCGAATGTACTTGTGGTAGACATGCCATATATGCTGAGTTAGAAGCCAGATCTAAATTGATGCAATTTTTGATGAAACTGAATGATGAGTATGAGATAGTTCGTAGTCAGATTTTGTCCACAGATCCGCTTCCTAGTGTTAATAAAGCTTACTACATTGTGCAACAAGTCGAAAAACAAAAACAGATCACCATGAGTCATTGCAATGAACCACCAACAGCTTTTATAGTGACTGATAAACATTCTGGTTATAACAAGAATAAAAAGGACAAAGGAAGTAGATATTGCACCTATTGTCATCAGGATGGACATTTCGTAGATCAATGTTTTGAGAAAATTGGTTATCCTGATTGGTATAAAGGGAAGAAAGGCAGAAGGAATAGTAAAATTGCTGCGCAAGTCAATGTTACTGAAAGTTTTGATGTTGATCACGAGACTCCACTGGATGTTCACGGTGCACGAGTGCATGTGACTAATCAAGAGAGGATGTCTGCTATGTGTGAAGAAATGATGAAACTCATTAAAGGCAAAAATAGTTTTACCTTGGGTACAGACTCCTCGGTTAATTTTGCAGGTATTTTTGACAGTTCAGTTTTTTCTTCTTCTTGCATTACTGATAATTCATGTGGAGTCTGGATTATTGATACTGGAGCTTCTGATCATATGACCCCCTTTTATCATTTATTCTACAAAACTGAAAAGCTTATCAATCCTATTTTTGTGAGTTTGCCTGATGGAACTAGTAAACAAGTTACTGAAATTGGTTCTATCAGAATTAACTCCCACATTTCCATACACACTGTTCTCTATGTGCCAAGCTTCAAATATAACCTGTTTTCTGTTAGTAAATTCACTCAGAGCACCAAGTTTAATGTTCTGTTTTACCCAAACCATTGTGTCTTTCAGGACCCTTCGAATAATAAAGCTGTGGCATTTGGCAGAGTTCATAAAGGCCTATACAAATTGCTGGCAATAGCTCCTGAGACTAAGTCTTGTAATCCAATCAATGCTCATGTTTCTGTTGTTCAAATTCCTAATAACATTGTTCATTCTTCTAGTTCAAATACTCCTTGTCGTGTTGCTCCTCTGTCAAAAGATTTTCATTTGTTCCATGCAAGATTAGGACATTCATCTTTGAGTAAAATGGTTCATATTCCTGATTGTAAAGTTCACAACATCAATAACAGTAATTTTCTTTGTGATTCTTGTTCCATGACAAAGAGTCATAGGTTACCTTTTCCAAGAAGTTCGAGTACTTCTTCTACTGCTTTTGAGCTTGTGCATGTTGATTTGTGGGGACCTTACAAGAAAGCAAATATTTGTGGTTCTCATTATTTTCTTACAGTGGTTGATGATTTTTCCAGAACCACTTGGACATACCTTCTTCACAGTAAACATCAAGTTCTTCCTACTCTTATTTCCTTCATCAAATATGTTCAAAATCATTTTCATTCTACTCCTAAATATGTTAGATCCGACAATGGGGCTGAGTTTGTATCTGCAGCAAGTTTTAAATTTTTCAGTAGTCTTGGCATTATCCATCAAAGGTCTATGATTCATACACCCCAACAAAATGGGATTGTTGAAAGAAAACATAGACATCTTGTAGAAACTGCCAGAGCTATTATGTTTCATGCTGGTTTGCCAAAATATTTCTGGGGAGAGTGTATCTTATCTGCAACCTATCTTATTAATAAGATGCCTATGTTTCAGTTAGGGTGGAAGTCTCCTTATGAATTTTTGTTTCACAAGTCTCCTTCTCTTGATCATCTTAGAGTCATTGGTTGTTTATGTTATGCTACAAAACCAGGACCAACCAAAGATAAATTCGATATCAAAGCTCGAAGATGTATTCTTGTGGGATATTCTTCCTGTCAAAAGGGATACAAGCTTTATGATCTCAATAGCCGAACTTCATTTTTTTCCAGAGATGTTATTTTTCATGAGCATGTTTTTCCCTTTAAAGACAATTCTTTTGATTCCCATACGACTGCAGATCCTTCTCCAACTTTTTTCCCTTCTGCAGAACTTACTTTTGCAGATGAGAATCTTTCTTCTTCTCCTGTTATTTCTCCTGTTGAGTCTGTCTCCAATGATGAATCTGAGCATTCTTCTGCCCCTGTTTCTCCAGTTCTTCCTGTTTCAGTACCTTCTGACTCTATTATTGTTTCTCCAGCTGTTCGCAGGTCTCAGCGAATAAAAACCCAGCCCCTTTGGTTGAAGGACTTTGCTTTAACTGTTAAAACCAATACAACCGCTAGTCATCCTCTTTTCCATTATTCTGATTTTCAGCATTTACCCTCCGACTATATAGCTTCTTTAGCTTCAGTATTAAGTGTTCAAGATCCTGTGAATTATCTTGATGCTAGTAGACAGGAAGGCTGGGTAGCTGCAATGGACAGAGAACTTGAAGCATTGGAGAAGAATGAAACCTGGGAACTTACTATTCTTCCTGTTGGGCATAAAGCCATTTCTTCCAAGTGGATTTATAAAACTAAATTCAATCAAGATGGCACAGTGGAGAGGTTGAAAGCTAGGCTCGTGATTCGAGGTTTTGATCAAAGGGAAGGTGAGGATTACAAACATACGTTTTCCCCTGTAGCTAAATTAGCTACTGTCCGCATTCTGCTTGCTTTAGCAACAGCCAGGCAATGGCCTGTTCATCAGTTGGACATTAATAATGCTTTCCTTCATGGGTACATTGATGAAGAAATTTATATGTTGCCTCCTGAAGGATATAAAAAGGCAGTAAATGGGCAGGTGTGCAAACTTAAACGGTCATTGTATGGTCTCAAACAGGCTTCGAGACAATGGAATAAAGAACTTACTAAGTTTTTGGTAGCACATGACTATGTTCAGTCTATGAATGATTATTCATTGTTTGTCAAACAAAAAGGTGGTGACATTACGGTAATCCTTGTTTATGTAGATGATATGCTTATAACTGGCAATTGTGATTCTGAAGTTGCAGATATCAAAGCTAAACTTGATCAGGAATTTACTATCAAGGATTTGGGTTTGGCTCGGTATTTTCTTGGTTTGGAAATTTGCAGGACTGATGCTGGTACTTATATACATCAGCAGAAATACATTTTGGATTTATTGCAAGATGCAGGGCTATCGGCTGCTAAACCAACTACTACACCATTTCCGCAAAATCTTAAGCTGTTTATAGATCAAGGAGACATAATACCGGATCCAGAAGCTTACAGAAGGTGCATTGGGAGATTACTTTACCTTACTTTAACTCGACCTGATATATCATATGCAGTCCAACAATTGAGTCAGTTTATTTCAGCTCCTAGATTACCTCATCTAGAAGCTGCTCATCATGTTTTGAGATATCTGAAGGGCACTATTTCTAAAGGGTTGTTTTATCCTGTTCAAGGTGATTTAAAGTTGACAGGATTTACTGATTCAGATTGGGCTACATGTCCTATGAGTAGGAAGTCTCTTACCGGTTATTGTATTTTCCTTGGTCATTCTTTAGTTTCCTGGAAAACCAAGAAACAAGCCACAGTTTCTCGATCATCAGCTGAAGCTGAATATCGAAGTATGGCTGTTACCACTTGTGAGCTTTTATGGATCAGCTATTTACTTCAAGATCTACATATCAGTGTGTCTCTTCCAGTAACTCTGTTTTGTGACAACAAGGCTGCACAGCAGATTGCCGCAAATCCGTGTTTTCATGAGAGGACTAAACACCTTGATATCGATTGTCATTTCACCAGAGAGAAGATTCAAGATGGTTTTTTGCAGACTGCTTACATTCCCTCACAATTACAGTTAGCTGATATCATGACGAAAGCCTTGAGTCACAAGCAACATACGTTTCTTTCAGACAAGTTAGGCCTTTTAAGTCCAACTTGAAGGGAGGATGTGAAGAATATGTATAGTGGCTAATTTGTAATTTGCTGAATGATTTTTGTAACTAACTTACGTATACAAATAGA
>JAOTAY010000007.1:27386366-27421894 GCA_025629805.1 Erythroxylum baracoense | reverse complement strand
GAGTTTCAAGTTGATCTTTTCCAAATAATTTGGAAATGTACTTATTCTGCTTCCCATTTCTATTTGAGTAAGCAACTTGGATTAAATTTGTCAAATTTTAAATTAGTTATAGAAATTTCGATAAACCCCTATTAAAATTGTTAGAAACAAACAACTAGTCGAGACATTTAATTGGACAAAATACGATATTTCACTTATGAAATAAGTTTAAAGCTAAAAGATCAAGATAGTAGAGAATTTTTGGTAAGCTTGGCAATCAGGCTGAATTCGGCCGGAAGCCAATGGGCCTCGAGCTTGAATATTTTAAAATTTTGGGCCTCAAATAAGGCTCGTATTCAGGTTGCCCAGGCTCAGCCGGCTGAATTCAAGGCTGACAACTATAAAAAAACGACATTATTTTGCAAAAAAAACATCTTTTTATTAATATTAAAAAATCTGGTCCAGTTGAGCCGAAACGAGCTTTATGAAGACTTAGAGAGGGGTTATGAGTCAGACCGGCTCAGGTCAAAATTGAATTGAAGACCTTGGGATAAGGACTTCAGGCTATACCCTTAAATGATTGGGCTGGCTACGGGCTGACCCAGCCCTACCCGTTAGCATCCTTGCTTGCCACCTTATCTAAATCGTTTTACAAGTGAGGACAGAAGTTTCCCTCGTCTATTTCCTTATTCCTTAATGCATAGATTGGAACACAGAAGAGGTGTCATCACTTCCCGTATAACTTCATGCATGCATCGTAACATAAGTTTCATCTTTAATTTTACCAGTATACTAAATGTGAAAATTCTGAGTAAGTAAATGAATGCATTTTGGAAGTATACATCCGACAAAGAATCCGTAACTTGCAGCAATTTTCCGTCAATACTGCATTTAGCTACTTTCAGATACATTGTAGTCAGATTATGATCACACGTTTCCATCATCATGCATTTTAACTAGTTCAATCACTGCCGCTCATATAACTAAATGTAATGAAAAAATCATCACTTCTAAGTGGCTTTATGACTCCACTGTAATAAGACAGAGAGGACATTTTTGGCTCCGCAGCTTAAGTTTATTGCCAGAATTTCCCGGACTTTATGTTGTGTTGACCTCTTCCACTCTACCTCCTCCCTGATTCGGATGGCACACTATCCAAGGAGGTGAACATGAAATTCCCAGAAAACATCGCTTCTTTATCTGCAAATGCAATTTCACACTTTTAAGTCCGAGAAATAGATACAGTTCAAAGACAAATACACCAATATATTATAAACAATCTATATTACTTTGATGTAAATGTTGGAAATCCCATGCACAGGATACAGCAAGCAAGAGACATTTTGATATTTTTTATGGTAGAAACAAGATGTTGATTTGCATGAGAACTCTACATGCTAAAAAAGGCAACAACAGTATCAAATTCCCTCCAGTGTCTAAAATCTGTGCATTTTATGCATCCTATGCATAAAAAAATGATATAAAGGTTTGGTACAACTTATTATAGCATCCTCATCCATTCTCTTCCTTTTAAGATTTCCACTTCTTTCCCATCTGCTTATCTCATTCTTTTTCTCCAGTAAATTGTAGACGGATGGCATTTATGAATCGAGAGTTAATGAAAATCATGGATTGATTTCGTACATGGCAATGCCATTACATCTCAATAAGTTAGTAATGTGATCGTCTCACAGTAAATAGTGTTTTTGTCAACAAAGAAAATCAAAAACAAGCTTTGTTTTAGTTGCTTCCATGACAAAATTAAACGAGAAAAGCAATTTAAATAAAGCATGAACTACCTGTCAAGGAAAAGCAGCTAACCTCCCGATGTACATACCTTGTCATTGCCTGCACATGTCGGCAAAGTTATGTCGACATTAATCAGGGGACAGATCTTCATATCAATTTCAAAAAGTTCTATGATATATTCGCAAAAATAATTCATGATAGATACTTAATGACTTTTATCTTATCCTCAGAGATGTGCACGCTACAATAGAATGCTAGCTCATTAATGGTCAAGGACTAAAGACACATTCAACAACATATTTTACCAAAGGAATCACTTAATCAAGTCCAAAGGTCAACGATTATATTCTTCATATTATAATTGAATATTTTCTTTATTGATATTATTTGGTAAGAAATTAAAATTATGAATAGAAGTTAAAGTGGTTCAATCTCTGCAGAACAAATCAAGAACGAGAGAAAAGGACTTTTTTTTCTATAAGCATTTTTTGTTTATATACAACTACAATTACAATCCATCTTATTATTCTCTGTAGTATAATACTCCAGTAAGTTTTTCTCATTTATCATATTTCTCCTGTATAAATTTAATTCTCACAAATTCACAATGACATCAAACAACCTACGCCTATAAAGCTAAAGAAATCCTCTAGTACATCTAGAACACCATAAACCACAAGAGAAGATGAGTACTTGCCTTTACAGCTCTTAATGCAGAATCATCTGGCTCTGCCTTACCATCATCAGAGAAGATATTCCTGCAACACAATTTTATTTTGTTAGACCAATTCAGTCACAAAAACAGAAATAGTCATGATATGATCAACAGGAATCCGAGTCCACAGTATAAATTTCCTACAAGAATTGAGCCTGTAGAAGAACTTTCCTCAAACTTCAACCACCAACCCTCCCAAATCATAGAGAATGGAACTAACAGAAGAAGATGAACATCAAAAGTATAGTTACTGCAGAGATATTCATTGCAAGGAGATGTTACACCAGATATTGATGAAATTCTTACCTCCATAGCACTTTCTGTAGCTCATTGGGTTTAGCCTCTGGAAGCATAGCAGTATCATAAGCAACAATGTTTCCATAAAATATCTTTTCCAATTCTTTCATCCATTTTGTCAATAGCAAGTTAACCTGTTACATCAGAAGTCTATAATTGCAAAAGCATATTTCAGAAATAATAGTTGAATTATCATGAGAAAAAAAAATTTTGAGCAATACTTTAATCACATGTAGTTAATAATTTGCTTTGCTATGAACAGATGATAATTGAAGTAGTACAGCAATAGTATACTGCAGTAAAGCTTACCCCTGCTTTTGATACTCGAAGCTCCACATCATGATTGTAAATCTCATATACGTATTGCCCAAATTCAGTACCTTCTTTTCCCTCTTGTTTCAAGCGACGCAAGCAAAGCCACATATGGAGGACAAGCAATGAGAACGTCATCTTAAATGTCCTTTCCAAGTTGAAAACTGCAAGAGAAAGAGCTTTTTTTGATTTATGCAGCCGTCATGAAACAAGGGAAAGTTTCACTTTTTGTGTTTATTGTTCAACATATCAACTTAAAACCAAGCTAACAAAACTGGGACTCCCTTCCCTTCTCAAACAACAATATAAAAACAAAAGTGGGTAGATAAACCATGAATATGTGATTCAATATTACCAACAGGATTGCATCAGGAAAAAGCAATTAAATGAAAAAGCACAGCATGAAAGAATAATTTATTTAAAAACCATATCACCTTAGGAACTTACTGAAAGCAAATAATGGTAATACCTTCATAAATTGTGGGTTTATCCACTTGGGCAATTATACGCCGGTAGACCACATTTGCCCCTCGAATGGACTTGCTTTGTTTACTATAGAAAAGTAACAGCTTGAGCATAAAGTACCGGATTCCCTCATACTTGGGCTCTTCAATTCTAAGCGGAGAATCCAGGGCCAATGCCAATGAACAAGGCTTAGACCAGAATATGTTATCCAGATTTACCTAGAGAAGTTCAGATAATGGTATTAACAATGATAAACTAACTAAAAGCCTCAGTAATATTTGAAAGAACGTACGAAATAGAGCTATGCATTACCCAATTTAAAACATACTATATCCTTATAACAATTCATAAGATTGAAGAAGTATCATGTCAAGCACAACATACTCAGAACCAAGCACTGCACCCAACCCACAAAAGCAGGATTTTCAGAAACAATGAATTCTGAATCAAACTGAAAAGAAACTCTGAAAAGGAACATAAGCGAGCACAATTCTAAGAATTTGAAATGAGAAGCAGATGCAATATAGTACCAAAGATTTGCTCGGTAACCCCTTTCCAGTAGAAACATTAGGAGCTGGAGCCACAGCTGCAGCAGCCTTGGAAAAGCTTTGACGTGAAGTAAAAATGGCATCTTTTCCAATGTCACCAATTTTATTGACACGAACTGATCCAAGCTTCGACAAATGATTTATGACCCTACTCCATCTGGGTAACATTATATCTTTCCTATAACAACAACAAAATAACTCAATTTACAAAAAATACCAAAAAAGGTATAACATTTACTTCTCTCATTCACTGAACTAATCCAGATAACAATCAGTTGCCTAGTCAAGATGACTTTGAAAAGGCACACACCAATTGGAACCAGAGTGACGAACACAGCACCCAGAACAGTGAACAAAAAAAAACTTGCAAACACGTAAAAAAAAGACGAACTTGAGAAAATTGAACTAAGAACGAAACCTGAAATCGGCAATTCATGCAAGTTCCGGCAGAGTGAAGGGAAACCGAGTACGTGGAGGGATTGAATCAAATGGATTTTTGATTGGGTGAAGAAAAACCCTTCAAAAGAGCTAAAAGCCGAGATTTTTTTTCTCCCCTTAATGTGAGCTTGGAAAGCAAGTAATTGGAAAATAAACCTAAACTCCCATTTAATTAGCTTTTAGTGCCTAAACTCTTTCTTAAGAGTTACACTCTTAAAGCGATTCATCACATTCCATTTCGACAATTCCAGCCTTCATTTCTAGGTAGGAATAGCAATAACGACTCGATCCGTTCGGCCCGGTGTGTTTTCGGCTTGAACAGGTCAACCATGATCGACCCGGTCAAATTTATAATTCGCTCATATTTTTTAAAATGACATTAACTGCTCGATCCGTTCGGGCAGGTATGTTTTTGACCCGAGTGAGCCAACCATGATCAACCTGACCAAGCCCATAATTCGCTCATTTTTTTCTAAATGACATAAACAAATGGTGAGTCAGTCCAGTCTAACCTGCTTGCAGCCTATCAGACTATAACCTAAGCCCATTAACATTTCTATTTTTAACTCTATTGTCAAATAGGGTACAATAAAACGAAACTTCTAAAAGATTTTAAATTAATTTAACAAAAATAAAATTTCAGAAATGTACTTAAAATATCATATTAATTTGGGATTTTTATCTTTTTTTAAGAGGCTTGTAATGATCACTTTATGTATTAAATAAATTTTACGTATAGATCAATAAATTATAAATTATGTATGCCAAATAAGCAACTTAAATTTAAAATAAAATGATAGCGGGTAGGAATGTCATTGGGCCAGGGTGTGGTATAGGCATGAGCCCAACCTAAAATCTTACGCTCAAACTCAAACTTAAAACTCAATTGAACTCGAGATAGACGACATAAAATCAAATTGAATCGGAGATAGGTGGAATTTAATTGAAAGACTTGTTTTGATTTATTTTTTTGTGATAGTTAAAAGGTTGAATCGATTTTACCAGTTTAATAGCAAAAAAATTTAAATTAATTAACTATTTTATTTTATTTTATTTTTAACTTTTTAATTTATTTTATTTTAATAATTGTTGTTATTAATAACCGATTAATTTAATAATTCTCATTAATTAATTAATTTTTATAAATTAAAATTAACTAATTATTTTTATTTAACAACTTATTTTTTAATTAAATTTTAAATCTTTCTATAAGTAAATAAATTCTTTTTCAATCTTATTTCAAAATTTTCAATTTTTTAATATTTAATTGATTTTATAACTACTTTGAGTTAAATTTTTAAAATTTTTCATTTTACTAATTTAAGTTTTGATATTTATGGGAATAGTAAATAGTTAGAGCGTAACAGAAAGAAATAGATCACCTGTTTCACTTTTGTTGTTCCAACTCTGTTCTAACATATCTTATCCACATATTTATATAGGTCCCACATAAATGTGTATATAAGATAGGTTGAAACTTAGAACAGGATTGCAACAACAAAAATGAAATAGGTGATTTCGTTTGATAACCGTAGAGATTTCAATGGGCTGGCCTGGGCCCGGGCCGACCTCAAAAATAGCAGGCCGAGGGTCGGCCCGTTTATATTTTTTTAATATTAAAAATACAAAACGGCGTCGTTTTGTCTGGCCGGGCCGGCCCGTGGCCCGCCTATGGCCCGCCAAACCCGAGCCAAAAACGGATCGGGTCGAAATTGACATCCCTAAATAACCGAAGCACAAAACATTGTGAATTTGACCACTGGACTGTCATAGGGGTGCAAAAGCAACGGGAGGCTCATCGTAGGGGTGCAAAAGCAACGGGAGGCTCAGGTCGATCAAAAAACAGTATTTTAAGCCCAAAAATATAATTTTTAAATAATAAATTAATCAGTATTTCAATAATTAATCTTACAAATTTTATGTAAATTTAATTAAAAATTATTTTTATTAATGTATCCTATGTACTAAATATTATTTGAATATTATATATTAATTATATTAATAAAGAATAATATTTTAATATAACTTTTACAAATTTAAAAAAATTAATTACTAAATTTAAAATTTTACTATTAAATTAAAAATATCAAAAAGTTAAAACATTTTTTAGTTTATTATTTTTTCTAAACTTAAAATGTTTTAAAACAAATTCCTTCAACCGATTGATTATAAAATTGATGGTTTTACCCTATTCATCCTTTTTTAACCTTCTCTAAAATAAAATTTAGATTGATCAGTATCTTAAATTTAAATTTTTTATTTTTTATTTAAATTCATTTACTCTTTCTTTTTAAAACGGAGGAACCCACAATTGCTATCATTTGAATACGCACTGAATAAACTTTTGAGTTAACGCAATAGCCTGCAAATCACGCCAATCGAGTACTCCACACTAGGCAAATTCTGTACAACGGACTTAATCGGGAGAGTGTAGATAGGAGAATTCGAACACATGACCTTTTAATTTCATGTCTCCTATTCTACCAATTCGACCATCTCCTCAAGGATCATTTACTCGCGTAAACTTAATATTCAAATTTAAACCTCTACTTTAAAATTTTAATTTAACTTAAGTGAATATTTAAATTCATGACTTCTTGATTTTAAGATTGATTAAGGTGATCAGATGACATATTTTAATTTTTAAGTCTCCGAATATTTAGATTATTCAGTTATAAATTTTATAAAAATATTTAATTTTTTTATTACATGTAAGTTATCAATTATTAGTATTTTAAAATATTTATTTAATATATATTTAAAAGCAGTGGGTCAAGATTCCTTAGTGTAATGATTATAATGCTATCGTAATAATGGATCTGTTGGGCTCTCTCAATGCACTAAACGACATGCTATTATTTAATTTGCTCACTTTCTAATTCCAAACACAATAATTTAAAATATAATAAAAAATCTGAAATTCTAACCAAAGAATATGCTCGATCCAATTGGGTATAAGATATTAAATACTAGTCATATCAATAGGCTAGACCAGGGCTAGGGTGGCCTAGCCTATGGTCCAACCCCACTTATATTATATTTTTTTTAAAAATGATAAAAATAACATCTTTTTTTAATTAATAATTGAGTCATGAGCTGAGCTGAACTAAACTGAGCTGGGCCAATCTATGGCCCGATCAACTTGAGCCCGGTAAAAATTGATATTTCTATTAAATACCCAATTAAATGTTATTTCGAGTAGGTGAAAGAGTCATAATTATTTAAATGAATTAGGTTTAAGGTCAAGTCGAGTAAAGTTGATGATTCAACTCTTTTACGATACAATTCAAATCCGATTTAAAGTTTGTTCAAAATTAAAATTGGTGCAATTTAAACTTAAATCCAAAATCATTTGAATTGTTCAAAATAATTTGTTTTGATATAAAAGTTTGACTTTTTGATTTGAGTATCAGATTGATCTTCAAATTCGAATTCAATTCAAATTCAGTTAATTTAAATTCGGACCAGACATTTGTATTTGAATTCTTTCTAATTAAATTCGAATGATTATGACTAGAAGTCAACTCAAATTAAGTGAATTTGGCGGTAGGTCAAACTTCTTTTTCTTAATTTTTAAAGTTTGGAATAAGTTTGGACTTTATGGTCTAACTTACAATCAAGCATAATAAGAGTCCAATTAAACTTTGAGTTTTTATATCAAATCTTCTATTTCAATTATTCTGTTTCATCTCATGCAAATATCTAAATGAGATTTAATAAAATATGATAAAAACATCGTAATTAATATAAAAATTCTGCTCCCGTAAATTTTGGGCTACTAAAATCCGATCGAATTCGCACTCAAACTATAAGCCTCGAGCTTGTTCAAACATTTGGCCGACTCCAAACCTTATCACTAACTTGAACTTCCATATTGATTTTATATTAAACAGGGCTAGATTGGATGAGTGGACTCAAGTCCTATCTACCATTCGTAGAAGGAAGATACCTTTTGCAAGTTGCTTGCTTTTCCGTGTCTAGCACCTACACCTTGCAAGTTGCATTCTGGTGTCTCGTTGTATATTGACAGGTCACTACTCTGATCTGTAAAGGCATAACAGAACAGAACTCTGGCAACTTGATTACAACGTAGGACCCTTCCTCCTCATGCATGCAACTTGCTCGCCAGAGTCTCAGCCTCTTCGGCCTTTATTTAATGCAATCATTATCGCCAGTGGGCTTAACGTAGACCTTGTTGCTTCGCTTGCTCGATCCAAAAAGGAATTTAAAACCAAACATGGGACCTAGACTCCAGTCGTCGTTGCTTGAAATAGAAAGACAACTCCAACTTGCGAACGGAACTTGTAGATTTTTCCGGGACTCCAGCTTGTGAGTCGTCAAGTTCTGGTAGATTTGGAAATGCTACTGTCTGTCCTCGTCACAGACAACCTTTTACTTCAGATATTTTTATGGTTTAAAATTATTAAAAAACACTTTATAATATTAAAAATATTAAATAATAATTTAAAATCTTATAACAGTTTGAATCAGCTAATATTTTTGTTCAATTTGTAACTTTTTTATTCAATTTATTTTAATAATTCTTATTATTAAAAACCGATCAATTTATTAAATAATTGATTATTTTTAATATACTAATATATTTTTATAAACTAAAATAAATAAATAAAATTTTCTTTAATGATTTTTTCAATTAAATTTCAATTTTTTTAATAAATAAGGAATTTTTTTCTCAATTTTATTTTATCTTTGTCCGAATTTACGAAGACTTAACATCAGTTTAACCTATTAAATATTAAATCTCTTGTCTTATTAATTTAACTTATAGTTCGACTTTTAAACATTAATATTAAATATAATTTTTTATTAAATTTTTGTCAAACTATTTTAATATAAATTGTTATGCTACTGACTCCTTAAATTTTCGATATAATTTGTACCAACTTTCTAATTTAGTTTTAACAACAAATTATGTTAAGATCTATAGGGGTGGTCGAGTTGGTGGAGTGAGGGGATAGGGTCAAAAAGTCCTGTATTCGAATTCTCCTACCTACACTCTCTCAATTGAGCATATCGTACAGGGCGAGCCTAGTACGAAATACCTGATTGACATGATTTGCAGATTATTGCGTCAATTCGGAGATTTATTCAGTGCGCATCTAAAAGATAACGACTGCGAGTTCCTTCATTTCCAAAAAACAAATTATGTTAAAATAACTTAACACAATTTTAAAAAAATATTTTTAAATATTTATAATATTATGAAATTAATATTTTATTATATTTATATTTAACACTCAATTATCATTATTTACAATACAATATTAAAATTGTAAGAAATAAGGTACATTGATACAATTTCTCAGACAGTCGCACGATTGATCCCAACAGTAACTCCCAACTCCACAAAATTCAGACCAACTAGCTTGTTGCTGGTCCAAATTTCAGGTAATAATACTATAAGCCCAACCTTATTAAATAAGAACAAGGAAAATCCCATTTTGGCCTTATGAAACGTACTTGCTAATCACGAACTAACACGTCATTGAAACCGGTTCCTGACCAACGACGACAGTTGTCTCCCTCAAGGTCGACTTCCTCCGACGAGTACTCATCCCAACTCTCCGGCGAAGCATTACCTGGTTGAAGGGTCGTTGCCTCTTCCTCCAATGTTTTCGTTCTTCTACGCTTCCTGCCGGTGATCACCGGCGGGTCACAACGACCAGCCTCCAAGGGAAAATTCAAAATTGCTTTTCTGCCCCTCAATTTGAATGCAGCAAAATCATAGGCTTTCGCAGCATCGATGTCACTTTCAAAAGTCCCCAACCATACCCGACTTCCCTTTCGCGTCGGGTCTCGTATCTCAGCCGCAAACTTGCCCCATGGTCGTCGTCGGACTCCTCTGTAATGCCTTCTGTCTTCTTTCTCAACCGTGGGTTCCTCTGTAGTTGAACTCGAAGCAGAAAGATACGGTCTTGGAGTTGTCAAGTCAATGATGACTTCAGGTTTTATCTCCAAGCTAGAGACTTCATGGTTTTGGCAATTCGTGTCGGAAATGGACGAATTGGGCTCGGACCCAGATAGGTTCATCTCGAGCTTGACAGGTTTGAGGTCAATGGAAGCACTGGAGATAGTGGAATCAATATTACTGATAATCACCTCCGTGGACATGAAGTCTCCAAGAAGATGCTGTCTAATGAGCTCTAAAGCGGAGGATTCTTCAGGATTCGCCATTTTTTCAAGAGAATGACAGACCAGAGCTCGAAAAGCGTACACATGAAAAGAAAAACAGAGCCAGAATCAAGGGCTATTTAAAGGAACCGGTTTTTGTTGCTAGTTTGCAACTGGGAATTTAAAATTCTGTCGAAAGTGGGGACGGACTTAGGATCATCACAGGGTTTGGTGTTGCTCGTCTACCCGCTGCAGGCACACGGTTTGAATCAGAGAGCTTCTTGAGGGGGTGGTATTGGTGAACTTATCCAGTCTCTGTGTACGACCTTATTTAATGTTGTCAAGTTGGGAGGAGCCATATTCGAAAAACAGTTTCAAGTGGTGCTGTGAAATAGGCTGCCTACTGTCTACTGACGTAGGTTTGACTGTGTGTGTCAATCACATAACCATGAGTCCTACTCCAGTTAATTAAATATCCTTTTTTACAAAATGATATTGAATTAATTATTACAAAATGAAATTATATAATAATTTACTAATTGTACATTTAAATAAATTGTTTAATACATCGTTAATTTAATATTTAAAATACAAAAAGTCAATGTATTCTATATACAAAGCTTCATGCTTTGCGAAAATCGAGAGATGATCATCAATATACGCAACTTTCTTTTTGTAATTTTTACAAAAAGATTATTTTCGTGATTCAAAATTGTGACCTTGTAGTTATAAAAGAGTAATTTTTACCGGTTATTCTAACGTTACGTACGTTAGAATCTTTATAAAATTTAGGCTTCCAAATGAATTTACTCTAATTTTAAGGCTAGACTTTCAAAATCAAATTAAAATCTATATTCACTTAAGTCCAAATGTAATAATTTGAGACCAATCAAATTAAATTTAATATGTTAATTTTTAACTGTCTTCAATTTAGAATTTGAACTCAACCTCTTACACTTAGATATACTTAATGAAGATTGATAATGACTTAAACTCAAGGACTCCTCTGGCAATTTCCCATGTTGACGGGAGTTGAGGAGGAAAGCAGAAGAGAAAACAAGAGAAGAGCAACTTGGCACTAGGCATCTACAGATGTACTAATGGGAACAAAGTGCTTGCGTTCGATACTTTGGCACGTAGAGAGCATATAGACACTAAACGTTGCTTTTATGGGACAAAAGTCTTGCAAGTAGTTCTGATTTAGGGGCTCCACGGGTAATTGAAATCATACAGTTAGATGTCAGTTTCTACGCAGACTCCGATTTGAATGTGAAGTGGGACAAACAATTAAGAGCCGCTGGGAAATTGGCTTATCTAAGGCCATCTCCAACGAAGGCTTTGGTGAAATGAATTCACTCCAAGAAAGAGACAAATTTTGAATAGTAATACACTAAATTTGATATATTATCATTCATGTACTAAAAGTTATAAAAAGACAAATTTGTCCATTTTCTTTTTAGCATATTTTTTATGTGTTTATCACAATTTGATTTATTTACATAATTTACTAAGTAATTAAATTTAAAATATATATTACTTTACACAAAATATATCATTACGAAGATTTCATTGAGACATTTAAAATGATACTAACATTGAATATATTATTAAATTTGTTTATAATTCTTATTTATAAGTGTTATAAATTCATTAATAAAATATTTTAAGAATAAAAAGTAAATTTGAAATAAAACATACATAAATTTAAACCACAACATTGATTTAAAAAATTAAAATTCAACGAAAATATTTGAAATTACAAGCAAACTAAAATAAATTACAATTACAACCAGACTCGAGATTACAATCAAACTAAAATTAAAACAATTAAATTAAAAATAAAACTAAAGCACTTGAAAATATTAATTTAACATAAACAATTAATAGTTTAGAAGGTCATCCTCATTTGCTCCAAAATTAAAATATTGGCTAAAGTCACTAGATGAGCTAACTCTTCCTTAACCTTAAGGTTCTCCTTCTTGAGCTCTTTTTGCATAAATTTTTATTTGTTCATTTTTAAAAGCCTCACGCATTACTGGATCTTTGATAGAATCCAGATCTTTGCATAAAATTTTATTATCTTCCCCTTTTTGTCGTAAGTCTATTTTTTTCGCCTCATTTTAAGCTCGTAACAACTGAAGTTCATAATTTTTTCAAGAAGAGATTGACTTTCATGTAACATTCCTTTGATTCCTTTATTCATGAACATAAAAAGTTTTTTCATTTTTTCATTTTTTCATTTTGTTCCTTCTTCATTTTTTCTTTCTTCCTCCCAACAGAACCATCATCTTCATCATTTCGTTCAGTAAATTCATCTTCAACTTCAAAGTCACTATTTAAATCAGTACAAAATGATGATGATTCTATTGACTTATCTGATTTTTCATATTCAAACGGTAACATTTCATTGCATTTAGATCGTTTTCTATGACCCGACGCTTTCTCTTTGCTAATATCAGCATATTTTTTCATATTTTTTATGATTGGCTATACATGATCAAATTTGAAACCTTTTTGAAAATTTGGATCTTAAATGAGTAAATCTTTTACTTTCTAGAACTGCAAGACAACAATGTAACTTAAGTTAGATTTTAGGGTATAAATCAAACATATTTCAATTCATACAAAGAAAAAAACGAATAAATAAAGCACTTACAATATTTTGTTCAGAAGCACCACTTGGATTCAAGTTTTCAATTTGTCGAACACATCCTCTGAATTTTCCAATATCTGTCATTATGGTTTGCCATTGAGTTTGTAAATATCTCCAAGGTCGAACAGTGGTGATATGATTCGACAACATTTAATGGTACTCAGTTGTAATATGAGACCAAAATTAAGTCCTAGATTGATCTCTACCAGTGACTGGGTCTTGTGAAACATTAAGATATACATGACATAAGACTCGATCTTCTTTAACCGAATATGATGTACTTCGAGAGGTATTTGAAGGCTTTAAACCAAAATTTGAGCTTGATATTTTTCGAATAAGTTTTAAAGAGTGATATAGTTTAGGATTTCAAAGAATATTATACGAAACGAGGGTTTCAATTTAGTATAACGAATCAACTATTTATAGAGATGTTATGGAAAAGATAAGAATACCAATGAACGGTTAAGAATGCAGTCTAATCCAACGATTGAGAAGAGATAGAGTTAGAATTTTTGCAGAGATCCCTTATCTTGCCTTGGATATTGTATGGAAAAGATAAAAATAACAATGAACGATTGAGATGAATACAATCTAATCCAACTGTTGGGAAGAAATAGAGTTATATTTTTTGCAGAGATTTGGTATATTGTCTTGGATATTGTGTGGATAGGATAAGAATGCTAATTAATGGTTGAGATGAATGCAAACTAATTCAACGGTTAGGAAGAGATAGAGCTAGATTTTTTTGCAGAGATTCCTTATCTTGTCTTAAATATTGTATGAAAAAGATAAGAATACCAATGACCAGTTGAGATGAATGCAATCTAATCCAACGGTTGAGAAGAGATAAAGTTAGATTTTTTGCAGAGATTCCTTATCTTGTCTTGGATATTGTGTGGAAAAGATAAGAATACCAATGAACGGTTGAGATGAATGCAATCTAATCCAACGATTAGGAATAGATAGAGTTAGATTTTTTGTAGAAATTCTTTATCTTGTCTTGGATATTGTGTGAATAGGATAAGAATATTAATAAACGGTTGAGATGAATGCAATCTAATCCAACGATTGGGAAGAGATAGAGTTAGATTTTTTGCAAAGATTCCTTATCTTGTCTTGGATTATTTACTATATAAGAGAATGAATCACTAGCAGATTCTTCTTTGAACCCTTCACCATATTTATCTACAATTACGAGTACTAATGCTAGTACTTCTCATATACTATCCTCATCTTCATCCTCATCATTGCAGGATGAATTGAATCTCATTTCTCCAATATTAGCACAAAACAAAGCGTTACTATCTATATATACCAATAACAACCTTGTAATGGATTACTAGATGAACAATATAGTGAACCAGCCAAAGCACAAAGGCTCAATCCCTGGACATAGAGTAATTTATCGTGATCGTGTTGTAGTAGATCAAAGACTATGGGATGATATTTTGCAAAAAATCCAAGGTATAATGTAGCAATGTTTCGCAGGCAATTTCGAATGAGTCAGAATTTATTCTGAGGACTTGTTGGTGCTGTTGAAGGTCATGACGACTACTTTATGTAACAGAAAGATGGATGTGATAAACTAGGATTGTCTAGTTTATAAAAAATAACAACGACATTTCGAATGTTGGTTTATAATGTATCAGCTGATTCAACTGATGAATACATTAAAATTAGAGAATTAACTACAATTGAAAGTATAAAAAATTTTTGTCAAGTCATTGTGGAGGTCTTTGAACAACGTTTTCTAAAAGCACCGGATGCTAATGATTTTACAAGCCTGCTTAAAATTAATGAAGAACGTGGTTTTTCAATGATGCTAGGGATCTTAGATTGCATGCACTGAATATGGCAAAATTGTCCAACGACTTGGGCAGGACAATATAGTAGACGTAGTGGATTCCCAACTATTATTCTTAAGGTTATAACTGATTATGATTTGTGGATATGGCATGCACATTTTGGTTTGCTAGAGTCAAATAATGACATTAATATGTTGGGGGCATCTCACTTGTTTGCAAACCTTGCTAAAGGTATGGCACCTTCTGCTCATTATATTATTCAAGAAAAAGTGTACGATATTGAATATTATTTAGCTAATAGTATTTATCCAAAATGATCTACTTTGGTATAAACCATTCAGTATCCCCGAGGCCCAAAAAAGAAGTTATTTACGAAGATGCAAGAAGCATGTAGGAAGGATGTCAAGCGTGCATTTGGAGTTCTCCAGTCACGATTTGCAATTATCAAGGGATCGACAAGTTTTTGGAAAAAATGCATATTACATGATATTATGTCAGTATACATTATAATGCACAATATGATCATTGAGGACAAATGTGATACTCAAGTGGCCATACAAAATTGGAGCAAAACGCCAGCTCCTGAAATTAATATTAATAGAGACGATACAATTATATTTCAAGAATTCCTTGCTAAACATAAGCAAATTAAAGATAAAGAAGTTCATTATAAACTTCGTAATGTACTAATTGAATATTTGTAGGAACGATATGTTAATTCAGAGGATTAGAGGTTAAATGTGCAATAAAAATATTATATTTGTTTACGTTATTAATTTATATTATATTTGTTTACGTTATTAATTTGTTGTTGCAATAATATTAATTATATATGTTAAATAATACTAATTTAATACAAAGTATATATTAATTAATGAAGAATAATGATTTTATTTTAATTTTTATAAATAAATAAATAAATAAATCATTGTATAAATATAAATTAATTTAGTTAACACCTAAATTATTGTGGAATATTCTTTGAAAATAATTGATCACCAAATTTGGTGTAGAGTGGTTGGAGTAATACCAAATTTGACGTAAAAAGATTCTTGAAATATTCTCTTTTACACTATATTTAGTGTAAATTTTTGGTGGAATGGTTGGAGATGGACTAACAGCTAGCTGGATCATTGAGAATTAGGGACAACATTTAAGTTGAAACTCAACCTGGCCTACCTAAGCTTGGCTGGAGATCTAACGGGTTAAATCTAGGTTGACTGGATCTCGAGTCAAGTCTTAACCTTGATTTTTTTTTAAAAATTGATTCTTAAGTTGAGTTCGAGCTTAAGTTGTTAAGGCGTGATCGGTCCTAAGTTTGACAATTATAAAATTACGACATTATTTTCTATTTATAATTCAAAATTTTAAAAATATGTCAGGCTGAATCAAATTGGGACCCATGTCAAGCTCAAGTCTAACAGAAGATGTTAGGTTGAGCTTAGGCTTAGGTGAATCCGAGTTCAACCAGATTCATTGTCATCTCTGCCGACAACCATTAAGAGGAAGATTTTAACTTTTAAACAATTACATAATCAACCTTAAAACTTGTTAAATTGTTTGCCCCAGTGCTTGGTTTGTTATAGTCATTTTCTTTAAATTATGATTTTAATTTATATTTCTTTTTTACATTTAAGCATAGGTTCCAACTAAGATTCTTTAGATTTATTCAATATTAAATTAAATTAGCTAGAAATTTATTCTATTTATGTAATCTAAATATTTAAGGAAAGTTAAAAAAAGTATAAACTCTTTTTTAGGGAAAGAAAATTTTGAAACTTGTTTTTTCCATTTTCATAGATTAATATTTTTCAAATATTAAAATCTACGATCGTATTTTCAACTTTAAAAAGAATATTTGAATTACTGTATTCTCCAATAAATTTATAATTAATTTTAAAAAATAAAAATTTAAAGACGAAAGATATGCTTTTTAATCTTAAACCAAACAAATTTTCCTTTTTCTATGTATTATTATTAATTATATTTTATTTTTCATCTTTATGAATAAATTGGCATTGAATGATCTTTTAATTTTAAATAAATATAATAATTTATGCACTATAAATTATTAATTAATTATTAAATCAATTTATAAATTTAAATTAAGTAATACATTTAGTAAAGGTGATTGTTGGATTCACTCCTATAATGTCTATTTAGCCTTCAAATACTTAATAATACTTGTTCAAATTGAAATCTCAAAATTGATTCCATAAATTAGATCTGGATAGGTCGAGCCAAGCCTGAACTTGCCAGGTTCAAGCTAGACTTGACCGTTGCTGTTGGGACCTAGCTGAGCTTGATCCTAAGCTATATTCGATCCGATCCAAACTACTTTTTTAACTAAAATATAAAATAATATCATTTTGTTATAATTGTTGGGCCTTAGGTTGGGTCAAGAGCGACAATCTAAATTCGAGCTTAATTTGATGCCTAATCAACCTAAGCCTAACTCGTTAACTTCAAGTCAGGGTGAACTTGAGCTGAATTATCATCTCTACCGTAAAAATATAATAATCTTTATGCGTTCCATTGAATAAATCGAATTAATAATCTTTATGCATTCTATTGAAGAAATCGAATTAAAGAACCAATACAATCTTTTAAATACTCTTTTCATCAACTACTCCCACAACGCCAGCATTTTCTACTACAAAATTATTTATTTATATGTACATTTATTTCAAACCAGTCATCATCATCATTCACTTCTGATCACAACTTCATCTGCGGCTCTTGATGGCCGTCGTCTGCTTACACAACCATGACCTGGGAATACCCCATCGTAGGATGTGGAGATAACGGCGGTATGCTAAATATTCCGTTATCCTCAAAGTCCCAGTCCTTCCAACTTGACGGCGTCAACGGCTCCGTCGCCATCTTGACGTCACTTTCCGGCATAGAACTCTCCCTCTTCACGAACATGGCATGGGTTTCAGACAAACAACTCTCTATCTTCACCACCTTGTTACTCTCCACAAAACTCTCTGTGTCTTCAATCTTCCTTTTCTTACAGCTACCAGTTACTGATACTTTAGATTCCATAGAATTCGAATCACTATAAGTGGAGTCCCCAACTTCAAGAGGAAAATTCAAGATTGCTTTGCTTCCCCGAAGCCTAAAAGCTGCACTATCATAAGCTCTCGCAGCTTCTATGGCGGTATCGAACGTGCCTAGCCAAACACGAGTACCTTTCCTATTAGGGTCACGAATCTCCGCCGCGTACTTGCCCCATGGACGCCGACGAACTCCTCTGTAATGCTTCTCTTTTTCAGCACACTCCAACGTGTTGTTGTTGTTCGCAACGTTCACTAGAGGCTGTATTTCAATGTTTTTCATGGTGGGTTTTCGCTGGCTTAAGGTCGAAGCCTTTAAAGGGTTTGGTTGGTTGTTATCAGAGGTGAAAAGTTCAAGGTTGGAGATGAAACTGTCCATGGAAGTGAAGTCTGTCAAGAGGTGTTGTCTAATAAGTTCCAAAGTTGAAGATTCATCTGAGGAAGCCATTAGAAGCTTAGATGGTGATGAGTGGAAATTTGTGCTCAAAATTCAAAGATATAGAAGAACGTTCTCTTGAGTGGAATAAGAGAGTGGAGAGGAGTATATAAAGGGAAGAAGAACAGAACTGCACAAGAGTCATAGAAGATAAGGAGGCTTCCGAGGTGGCTTCATAGGAGGTCAGAGGAAGCATCTTTAGGCCATATCTATACAGTTGACAAGTGGTCCTGATCCACTTTTGTTTTGTAGTGTACTAAGTTAGCAATCCAGACCACCTCTGCTTCCAAGGTCCTTCCCTGTCTGAATCTGAGCCGCCAAAGTTTTGTACATTTCATCGGCTCGTTGTTTAAACTAAACAAGCAAAACTATCACCTTATCTTGGATTAAAATATGGACCAGTGTTCTATATGAAATTGTCCCTTCAAGGCATGTAATTTGTTAGATGCACGCATGAAAATTGTCTAAGTTATTAGGAATGCATGATTAATTGATTACTCCATACTTAAAAAATCACTTAAAATAAGATTATTCAAATATAATTCCATGATCGATTGTGTTCGAAAAAATTGTTAAATTTGAGCTTCATTTAATTAAGACGACACGCTTGAATTATATTAATCAATCAAATTAGAAATATCAATAGAACTTAGGCTTGACCTGATTGGTCCAAAATTAGTAGGCCATACTCAAGTTAACAAGGTCATTAGCTCCTATATTTTGAAATTTCGGAGCTCGAAATTAGCCTAAGACTTGACAATTAATAACAAAACGACGTGGTTTCAAAATTTTAATCTAAAAGATGATTTTGGTATATTGCCATCTTTAAATCAAATCTTATATATATATATATATTTGAGATTGGGTTAAGTTAAATGAACTTTTTCATTTAATTATGAAAATTACATAATATTTAATATTAATTAATTTAAATATATTTATTTAATTTGATTTATTAAATACATTTTTTCAAATTGTAAATTTTTTTAAACATGAGATTGAGAGTGACGTAAGGAGTGATGGTGACTCGAACTGTTTATTTAATTGACGCAACAGAATGCAATTGGTCAACACAGCACGTAATTTGACCAAAGTCGTCTCTTAGACTGTTCACTTCCCAGTTTCCTACAGGCTTCGCATTTCCACGTTCAACATTTTTGACCCTAAAACGACATCGTCTGCAACCTGAGCCCTCAAAATACTTCCTGTTTCACTTTGTTTAATTTACCTTTTATTTTTTAGGACAACCTCAATTTTTCCTGATTTTCAATTTTTTCAAAATTTTAATTAAATTACTAATTTTTAAAAATGTTAACAATTTAATTCAAAATGTTAATTTTTACTAGTATAACTAATAAATACATATTTACATAATATTTAATGAACACGTCACATTATTAAAAATAATAATTAAATAATATAAGAAGATGAAGGAGGAGTAGAAGTATGGAAATTCAAAAGTAATTGTGTACTATAATTAAATTATTTAATGAATTAATAATTATTTTTATTGTTAATTAGTAGAATAATTTTAAAAGAAATGTTGTTGCTTGCCGACAGCAAGTACAAACATTAAAAAACAAAAGGGCTTTATGCTATGGTCCCCATACAACTTGAGAGCAGTTGAAAGGCACACGCATCTTATCCACCACGTCCGCCGTTGTGTGTACTTTCACCCAAAGCGATGAGGCTTAAAAGTTAACACAAAGACCTGGTGGCACGTTTGAGGTTAATTTGATTAGTTTTATATGTTTGCTGTTACACTCTTTTAAGTGAAAGTTTTTTAAACATAAAATTTGCACAGGTTTATTTTATTTTGTGTTAAATAATAGGTAGATGGTAGGATTTGAACTCACGACTACTTGATCACAGAAATTTTGATACTATATTAAGTGACCGTTTGATTATAAAGGTTTAGTGAGAAAGACTTAAGGTATCAGAAAGATAAGACCTACGACCTAAGACCTTAAGTTTAGGAAAAAAGGTTCAGCGAGGAAGATCCAGGCATCATAGATTCGTGGTCTCTGAGGTTTAATAAGAATACAAGCCTACACATAAATATGTGACCTTTGAGACTCTAAGTGAATACAAGCTGACTATTAATGAAAATTTCCTATGTCTCCGGAACCAGATTTACTTTATTTATTAATATGTACTAATTCTATTCCATACAATTTTATCTATATAAATATGTGAGATTCATGTAAAATTCAGATAAATATATAAATAAGATCACGTAGAATATAGTTATTGCAGGATGGTAACTACAGTCATCCCAACGTCTCCTCGGTAATTTGGGCAATTGGAATGTCAAAAGGTTGGCGTATAAAATTAACGTGTGGGGGTGGTTAAAGCAGTAACTGAGAATGGAATGAATAAAGGTGATAGATTTTATATTATGATTATAAGATATATTTGACCCTCGTCTATACTCTTTGTATATGAAAGGAATGAGTTTTATTTTTGTATTTGGAATAATTGTTATTGACGTGACAGTCTTTGTCATGCCTGCAATATACTTATTTTTAATTAAATATAATTAATTAATTCAAAATAATTAATTAAAATATACTTAATTGCAATACACTTAATTAATTAATTATATTTTCTCTTTTATTAGAATTAAATATAATTAATTAAAATGTATTATAATTTGATCTAAAACATAATTTTAACAAATTTTTATTTGTCAATATTTTTAACAATCCAATCACTATAATGATAACGATAATCATAAATTTGGATAGCCCTTCAATTCATGTGACACCTAATAAATATAGTTTAATACATATTTTAAGCTTAATGAAAAAGGTGAGCCTTTGAGCTATTCGTAAAATTGCTCCTTTACAATCATAAGATCACAGGTTTAAATTATAGAAACAGTCTCTTTGTAAAAATACAAAAAAAATATTGCATACATTATGACTCTTCTTAAACCTCACAAAATAAGAAACTTTGTAAACTGAATACGTTGATTTTTAGCCTTTTTTTAGCTTAATGAATTGTTACGTATATCAATTTTATTATTTAACTTTTGAATTAATGATTCATTAAAATTTTATATTTAAATATATTTGAAAATTTGCTCATACAATTGTTAAGCTTATCTAGATAAAACTTAACTTAGTAGTCACCATGGCATGTGCTATCCGCAACTTTTCTGGACATAATCAATGCAAGAAGTTGAAATCTCAAGCTGAGTACGAGCACACATGCATGACTTCATTTCTCCGTAGATTTTGCCACTCGACGAGTGTGATCTTTGAAGAATGTAAAAGTTCAATAATCTACAATCACAGAAACAATAATTAATAGTAAAGTGAAATTCAAGTCAGCCTGTTCACACTTAAACCCAATTTATGCTTCCAAAAGGTTAAACAAAAATCTAAGTTTTCTTTAAAAAAAAGGTTGAGTACTGCACTCGAATTGAATGAAACAGAGATCCAATCAGACCAAATTCAATTCAAAGTTCAAACCCCATGTGGTTTGAATTTGGACTTTGAGTGTTAGTCACTAAAGTGTTAACTTGTCAACAACTTACAACATTAGAATAAGCCAAGATGGTAGACTTTTGGTCCCTTCGTACGAAGCTTCAATTCACCACACACTCAGTCACGAGAGGTCACCCTTATCAACTTGCCGATTATAAACAATTATCTCTGATTTGTGCAATCTATTGATGGATAGGTGTCTGACTAACTTCTTGATCTAAGCTGTTTTTACTCCCTAATGCTTGTATTGGGACCATGTGCTAGAGTTTTTAAGTATCTAAAGCGATTGTTAAAGCCAAGATTAGGTAATAATAAATTGCAGGCTGTTTCGACAGAAATGTTTTTGGCATATTATGGTATAATCTCATCTGTTACGTGCCAATGGTTCTGACATTTCATTTTGATGCATGCATCTAATTGCGTATTAATTTCATTTGATCACTCGGTTGGTTAAAATTTAAAATGTTTTAGCTTTTAATTTTTATATAAATAATCTATCATTAAATTTCTAAACAACGATATTAATATAATAAATTACACTCCACGTACTCAGTTTAACTTTTCAAGGCGTAAAGTGGCTCTATTGATGTGGAGATAAACATTAGTTCAGAAGTTATACCACAAAATGAGTATTTTAAGTATCTAGGATCTATCATCCAGAGCAATAGAAAGAATGATAAAGACATAGTTTACCAAATCAGATCATAGTGACTTAAATAGAGAAGTAAATCAGGAGTTTTATGTGACAAGAACTACTTAAACTTAAGGGTAAATTCTATCATTTAACTATTAGGTCGATCATACTCTATAAGGTGAAATGTTGGCCCATTAAATAAGTGCATAATGATAAGCTAATGATAACGGAGAAGAGCATACTTCGTTAGATTTACAACCTTACTAGAAGAGATAAGGTTAGAAATGTTGGTGTTGTTCCAAACGTTTATAACATTATTATGCAACGTCCCTCATTTTTTATTATACTTTATTACCCAAACGTCCACAACGTCCATCGTTATTACCATAACGTTCATTACTTTATGATAATTATTATTATTATACCAAAAACGTTTCTTTGCTCTTTCAAGATTAACAACGTTCATCTCTCATATATATGCAACAGACGCACATACGCTACTCCTCTCTCCACACTCACGCATCTGTTCTGTCTTTCTTGTCTCTCACATATGCGTCTGCTTTGCTCCATACGACACATCTATCTGCTGCATTCTTCTTCTCCTTCTTTTTTGTCTTTTCTTTGGTCATGGAGACAGTCTCTACCCTATCTTTTGGAGTGTAATGAAGTTGATGAAGGAGGCGTTAATTCTAGGGTCAGATCCTGTTATCTTGCTACACCATAGAGGGGGAATTTTTGACTTAGGGCAGTGATTTTTACGATACCTTGCATTTCAAATAAGTCATTTTGATTGATTTATTTATTTATGATATTTTCGCTAACAATCTAAGTTGGAAATATTTTTTGTGTTACTATTGTTATCAGCAATTATGTTGTTCTACTTGCTCTTTGTCGGGATATTTTTTATTCTTGCTATTGTTTTCGGAATTGCTACTGTTGGTTGGAAATTACTGTGTTCTTACTTCTGTGTATTTATTTCATTATAAGTTAGAATACTGTGCTGTTGCGTGTTAGTTTTGGTATAAGTTGGAATATTATTCTGTTATTGCTGCTACGTTAGTTGAAATATCAGCTGCTCTTGTTACTGTTCTCTTCATATTGTTTGATTATTTTGTGTGAGACATCTCTGCTTTCAGATTTAATATATAGTCTGTGAATGAGACCAACGTAGATTCTACACTTATTATTTCCCACATAGGTTCTACCCCTATTACTATAGCCCAGAGGATTATACCTAACCTAACTAGATTAGAGCCTCTAGATGAGAGAAATTTTAAACAATTGTTTAAGAAAATTATATTTTACTTTTTAAAATACGAAATTGTTTACGTATTGTTTCAAGAAATTCCTAGTGACAATACTGACTCTAAGACAACTAATGATAATCGCACCATTAGGGGAGTGTTGCTCAACCATATGATAAACTCATTGTTTGATGTCTATTGCAAGTACAAAACTACCAAGGAACTCTGGGATGCCTTAGAAGTTAAATATGGGACAGATGATGCTGGTACTAAGAAATATGCAGTTGCTAGGTGGTTAAAGTTTATTATTGTTGATGACAAGCCCATTATGGACCAATTACATGAGTATGAAAACCTAGTTGTTGAAATCCTTGCTGAGGGTATAAACATGTGTGAGTTGCTTCAAGCTAATGCCCTTATTAAGAAGCTGTCTGTCTCATAGAATGAGTATAAAAACCAATTGAGACATAAGAAGAAATACATGAAGTTAGAAGAGTTGATAGGGCATATAAAGATTGAATATGCCAACCGTATACAGGACAAGGCCAAATCATTCACACCTGCTCCTACTATTAAGGCTAACATCGTTGAACATAAAAATGTAGGTAACTTCAATAAGAATGGTGGACATAACAGGTCTTTCAACAACAACAAGCATGGTCAGTTCAAGCACAAAAGGATTGATGGTATTGTTGGGGGTTCCACAAGCCATGCCATCCTACTACTTTTTGCCAAGCTAGAATCAACCATGAGAAGAAGGTCCAAGGACAGAAACCATAATAGTTTTGGAAAGGAAACCTGAAGGGCTACCAACAGGGTAAGCAAAAGGGATTTGATAAGCCTCAAGTTAATATGATCAAAGTTGCTGATGATGACGAGGAGATCATTACTACTGTGGTGTTCGAAGTCAACCTTCCTCGAAACTTGGTCGAATGGATCGTTGACACATGAGCCACACGCCACATCTGCACCAATAAGGACTTGTTTAAGGAGTTGAGTGATGCTGATGGTGAGTTCGTGTGTATGGGCAACTCCAGCAGAGTTCCTGTCCAAGGAGTTGGGAAAGTCACTCTTAAACTCATTTTTGGAAAAGTTTTAGTGTTAGAAAATGTTTTATTTGCTTCTGATGTTTGTAGAAACTTGATTTCTGGAGTATTACCGAACAAAGTTGGTGTTAAACTTACTTTTGATTCTGATAAGCTAGTTCTTACTAAGAATGAGAACTTCCTTGGCAAATGGTTTTGTGATGGGGGCTTATTTATACTTGATGTAGAAATGAATGCATCTACTTCTGCTTATGTTGTTAAGTCTCTAGACCTATGACACTCTAGACTTGGGCATGTGAATGTGAGATCAATTAAAAGGATGTAAAGTTTCAACTTGTTGCCTAAGATCACTAATGCAATGGAAAAATGTCAAATTTTTATTGAGGTTAAACACTCTAAGAAACCTTTTAAGTTTGTAACTGAGAAAGAGTCACAATTGTTAGACTTGGTACACACAGATTTGGGTGATTTTAAGAATTGTGTGAGCAAAGGAGGCATGAGATATTATATTACTTTTGTGGATGATTGTTCTAGATTTGCTAAAGTTTACTTATTGAAAAATACACGTGATGCAGAGGAAATGTTTATGAAATACAAAGTTGAGGATGAAAACCAATTAGAAAGGAAAATTAAGAGATTAAGGATTGATTGAGGTGGTGACTATATTACTGATTTCCTTACTAATTATTGTGAAAAAGTTGGGATTATTCATGAACTTTCAACCTTTTATACACCTGAACAAAATGGAATAACAAAGAGGAAAAACTGAATACTTAAGGATATGATGAATGCAATGTTGATTTCTTCGGGTTTACCCGACTTTATATGGGGGATCTTTCAGCTTGTTATGTTCTAAACAGAGTCACTCATAAGAAGCTAGATCAAACCCCTTATGAAATTTGGAAAGGTTATCCACCTAACTTGCATTTTTTGAAAGTGTCAGGGTGTTTAGCTAAGGTTTTCTTTTTTGAAATGGAGGAACCCACAGCTGCTATCCTTTGGATGGCACTGTGTGCTCTACTTGAACATAAGAAGAAGAAAATTGGGCCTAAAACTATTGATTCAATTTTTGTGTGATATGCCTATAATAGTGCTGCTTATAGATTTATGGTTAAGGAAGAGGGATCTAGCACTTATGGACCAATTATGGAATCAAGAGATTCAGTGATCTTTGAGGATATATTTCCTATGAAAGTGAGTGTGCAAGTTCCTAGAGAATCTGTCCCTAGTTCTTCTACCAATGATGACATAGAGGAAGAAAAAATTATTGAACTAAGGAGAAGCAAAAGAGCTAGAATACTCACCAGTTTTGGTTCTGACATTGTTACTTCCTTTGTGAGGAGATAGAGGAAGGCTTTGTGGTGACTTATATTATTGATTGAGGAAGATCCTAAAACTTATAAGGAAGCAATGAGATCCGTGGATGCTACCTTTTAGAAGGGAGTCATATATAGTGAGTTAGAGTCAATCATATATAATAAAACTTATGCTTTAGTTGATCTACCTAGAGGTTGTAAGCCTTTGGAGTGTAAGTAGATTTTTTGACAAAAAATTGAGACCTGAAGGAACCATTGAGAGGTTTAAGGTAAGACTTGTGATTAAAGGCTTTAAACAAAAGGAAGGGTTTGACCTTTTTGATACTTACTCTCTTGTTACTAAAATTGCATCTATAAGGGCGTTGTTTGTTGTTGCCTCAGTATTTAAGCTTCATGTGCACTAAATGGATGTTAAGACAACCTTATTAAATAGTGATCTAGATGAGAAAATTTATATAGTCCAGCCAGAGGGGTTTAGAGTACTTGATCAAGAACCAAAAGGTGTGTAAGTTGGTTAAGTCTTTGTATGGACTTAAACAAGCTCCCAAACAGTGACATGAGAAATTTGAAAGTGAGATTTTCAAACATGATTTCACCTTTTGTATTGTTGATTCTTGCATTTATGTGAAATTGTTAATGGGCATTTTATATTGATTTTAGATACATAATTTGCTAAACTTTTGTCCACTTAATGTTTAAATTGCATTAATTAAGAGTTATTTGTTTTAATTTTAAGCACATATTGGATTTGGAACATTTAAAAGCATAAAGCAAGAAAAACTTCTTAAAGCAAGCAATAGCTGGGCATAAAAAGGAACAACAACCAGGAGAATAAACAACAGAAAAAATGACAACACTCATCCAGTAAACACAAGGCCAAAACGCAGAGTACAAAGGAGAAATAAAAAACGTTGCAGCAGAGGCAAAAATGCAATGGACTGGAGACGTTTAAGACTCCAAAATTGTAATTACTCCAGGGGAAGGAATCAAGAGTGGTGTGCGAAAATAGAAAGAGGGGGACAAAAAAAACTTGATTATCGTGACATCAATAAATAGAAAAGAAATGTGCGGGGTGGAAAAAGGAAGGCCGGCGACTGTGGGAAAAAAGTGAGGGCGTTGAAAAGAGAAAGCTGAAACTACAGTGAAAAATAAAAGGCTAGCAGCTGTGGGAAAAACATGAGGGCGTTGAAAAGAGAAGGTTGAAACTGCAGTGAAAAATATAGGGCTAGCACAAGGGAAGAAAACAGAAAAACGTTAGCAAAAATAAAAAAGAGGTGTGCGTGAATGATTGAGGTGTGTGTGAATGATTTGGGAGGACCAAAAACCTGATTTGGAGGGACGTGAATAAAGAGCGTGACAGTGGAAAAAGAAGAGAAGAGTGGCAACATTGAAAGAGAGAAGTGGCGACTGTGTGAAAAAGAGAAGAATATCATGAAAGAAAGAAAACAAAGAGGAGTGGCAGCAAGCTAGAAGAGGGCGTTGAAAGAGAGAAAAACAAGGAGGCTGGTGGTGTTGAAGAAAGAAGAGTAGCGTGAAAGTAAAAAAAAGACAAAAAAAAAGAGAGTGGCAACAAAGCTAGAAAACAACGTGATAGAGAGCTGGAGTAGAAGAGGATGTTACGTATTATGTGTTGGAAAAGAAGACCACTCCTTGGATAACAACAACCATATTGAGTGTTCTTAATTTGTTTTTATTCCTTATTTGTTTTAATTTTTGTGGATTTAATCAATGCAAATATATATTATGACCATGATTTGTATTAAATTGATGAATATATGTAGGTAAGTTTTCTTTGGTTGAGGTTAGGGTTGATATTAGATTAGGACATTTTTTATGGTATTGTTTTATTTGCTTTGATTGAATGCATATTTAGCCTAATTTAGATTAATCAACTAGATTAAGTCTTTAGATGATTAAATGTCATAATCATTGGGATTTAATTTGTCAAAAAATTAGTCAAGCAATATACTTGAGACTAAGTGTAGACAAACCTTAGAATCTTGTGTGAGGATACCTAAGATTAACGAACTTAATTTTAGGCTTCTTACTTTGAATGTTTTTTTTAATTCCGAATTATCTATGAACCAAATAGATAACTTGGATTTAAAAGAAAAAGGAATTCCTATGAATATTGGGTTCAACTTGCTTAAGTGAAGTAACTTATAAAATCAATCCACCGTTACAAGTTTTAGTGCCTAATCTAATTAAAATGTGACACCTTAACCAAATTTTGTCATTTGATTAAGTCTAGTCGCACTTAGTTCATACCTTGCATCATGCATATTTCCTTAATTTGCTTATTTTATTTCATTTTCAAATCAATCAATTCTTGACCGTCTGAGTAACTTTGCATCGTTTAATTTAATTATGTTACGTTTTGGAATCCCTTAGGTACGATATCCTGTTCTTACCGTTTTATATTACTTGTTGACGAGGTACGCTTGCCTCTAGTTTGGTCTAAATATATTTTAATTTGTATTGCTTTGTTTAGGCTACAACAAAAATATGATGCCAATGGTTTTATGATCACAACTCTTTACGTGGATGATATGCTTATTTTTAGTACTAGCTTATATGTCATTGATGCTACCAAGAGTCTGCTAAAGTCTTCCTTTGATATGAAAGATCTTGGACCTGTGGACTTTATTTTGAGAGTCAAAGTTGATAAGACCGATTCTGATTTTAGGTTGAATCAAACTTATTATGTTGAGAAAATTTTGAAGAAGTTTGGTTACTATGATGTTGAAACAGTCAAGACTCCCTATAATGCTAGTATTGCTTTAAAGAAAAATCTTGGTGACAGTGTAAACCAAGTTGAGTATACTAAATTCTTGGTAGTGTGATATACTTGATGAACTATTCTCGTCGTGATATTGCATACTGTGTGAATATACTTAGTAGGTATACTCATAATCCTAGTCAAGAGCATTGGAACGCATTAATTCATTTGTTGAGATATTTGAAAGGTACCATGCATTATGAATTATCTTTTGGTGGTCATCTTCTTATATTGGCGGGATATTCTGATTAATTAAGTTATGGAGAGTGATGATATACACTATACCAGTGGTTATATGTTTACTTTGGCAAGCACTGCAGTATCTTGGAAATCATCCAAGTAAACATGTACTGCGATATCAACAATGGAGGTAAAGTTTATAGCTTTAGAGCTGGCAGGACGGGAAGCTGAGTGGCTAAGGAATCTTTTAATAGATGTCCCACTTTGGGAAAAATCAATTCTGTCTGCGTTCCTTCATTGTGATTCGCAGGCTGCCATTCACGTTGCCAAGAATAGGGCATTAATGACAAAAGTAGAAATATCAAATTGAGACATAAAATTATTTATACTTTAATTAGACATGGTGTAATCTCTCTAGACTATGTCAAGTCAGAGAGAAACTTAGCGGATCCGCTTACAAAAGCTTTTAGTGGAAAACTAGTTTCAGAGCATGCTAAAGGGATGAGGTTGAGCCCAATTGTGTAGTAACTTCGTGATGGACACCCGTCTTGGGAAACCAAGTTCAATGGGTCAAAAGAAGTTATGTGATGACTACTTATTTGTACATTGTTTGTGGAATAATACGAAGATATATTCAGTTGTTGAATAAGCCCTTAGCATGACTTTACTGCGTTTGATGAGATTGGATTATTTAATCCTTAATGAGTTCTATAACCCAAGTTTAGGTGGTGTGAGCAGTACATACTTGATGGACTCACTTACATAATTGTGGGGGACTAACCACCTTCTTATGAGAGTATTTGGGCTATCTCTCTAGAGCGATCATGAGACCTGGGCATTTTGAGATTTTTTATTTCTTTAGTAGGTTCTGTCTCCGATTTCTTGGATACCAGGCTTAAGACTTAGTTTACTTGGTTGTTCGTTAATCTTTCTCCTAAATTGTTACAGTTTGTTTATCAAGTTTTTGACCAAATGGAGGATTATTGGTATTGTTCCAAAACATTCATAACATTATTATGCAACGTCCATCATTTTTTATTATACTTTATTACCCAAACGTCTACCATCATTTTTATTAAACTTTATTACCCAAACGTCCATCATTATTACCATAACGTTCATCACTTTAATATTATTATTATTATACCAAAAACGTTTCGTTGCTCTTTTAAGATTAACAACGTTCATCTCTCATAGATATACAGTAGACACACATACGCGACTCCTCTCTCCACACTCACGCATTTGTTCTGTTTTTCTTGCCTCTCATATACGCGTCTACTTTGCTCCATACGATGCACATTTATCTACTGCATTCTTCTTCTTCTGTTTTGTCTCTTCTTTAGTCACCCTTTGGAGTGCAACGAAACTGGTGGAGGACGCATTAACCCTGGGGTCAGATCTCGTTATCTTGCTGCACCGTAAAGGGGAAATTTCTGACTTAGCACAGTGATTTTCACGACGTCTTGCATTTCAGATAAGTCGTTCTGATTTATTTATTTATTTATGTTATTTTCGCTAACGAGGAATGTGTTAGTAAGGGACAAATTAAAGGTAACAAATATTATTGAAAAATTTTGAAAATAAGGCTTAGATGGTTTGAACGTGTTAAGTGGAGACACTTGGACGTTTTAGTGAGAAAATGCAAGAAAATTGTACTTAGAGACTGTAAGAGAAAAAATGAAGGCTTGAGAAGAATTAAAAAAAAGTGATCAAGAATAATATGAAATTGCTGGAATGTACTGAAGACATGACCCGCAATAGAAAACTTTAGCATACTAGGATATAAAAAAAAGATCTCTGATAAAGACATCCTTATCGTTTTTATAGGGCTTTTAAAATCTGACTCTTGTAGTTAAAATAAATTTTAGCCTAAGCCTTTTTTTTAATTATTAGCAATGTTTTTAAAATCGGACCAGATATCAAACCAGTCGAAGAAAAGGTTTAAGGTTAGAGGTTCAACCGGTAGTAAACTACTATAAAACCGGTACATAATAAATAAGAAGTAAAACTTATAAGAATAAGTAAAAATAAAATATTTTATTGAAATAAAAAATACACCAATGTCTATTATTATATAATGAACTAATAATAAATAAATATGAGTCTAATATAAAACTTAAAATAACAATAAAAATCAAAATTGTATTTCTTAAACACATAAATGTTATTTTAGACACTTTATGTAAGCTTTTAGATGCTTTTCTCTATCGATATTTTTTACTTTTAAACAATTTTTTAAGTCGATAACTCCACCATTTTTGAGTAAAAAATAAACTTATAATTTGCTTTGTGCATCTTTTTTAAGATCACTTACATGCATATTATAATAATAAATTTTACAAATTAATTTAAAATATGTATCTGTATATTATTATAATAAATTAATACTTTTGTTAATAAATATCATATTACACATATTTATATGTATATAATAGCACAAATTAGCTAAAATAGATTTATTCTAGAGTCCATTTCTATTGAAGAAAGCACACTATTCAGTATTCACATACTTCACCTTGTGAGTGGCAAAATCAATTGAGACTAATAATCACAAGAAGCTAATAGTAAGAGCAGCACAAAATGACAAGAAAGGAGAAACGAATAATGCTAAAATTTGCATGTCATTCATTTTCGGGTGCTGATACTAATTGCCATAGCAAGTAGATGAATACATGTACATTTTCTGTAGCTAAGTCTTGAAACTTATAACTCTTTATTGGTAAGCTAACCCTCCAAATTCCTTTTATAATTCCTCTCTCAACCCTTTTCTTGGAAACAGTTTAGCTTTGAAAATTTCAGACCGCACTGAGAATCACCGTCCTCTTTGCATTTTTTCTCCATCTTCAAGATGAATACAGAAGGAAAGGCATTGCAAGAAGAAGAATACGATTATATGATTTAGTGAATAGTGCAATACTTTTGGAACCTATTGATCGTGCACTGACTATGTTCAAAAGGTAGGCCTTGGCCTTCTAACAGGTAGCAAGATTAACACATTTCGAGTTCTGGGTGTGACATGTAATCCAAATCTCTAAATGTTCTTATCACCATCTATCGTACAGAACATGCAACTACAACCTATTGTCTTTACAAGCAAAAGAAGCATAATCATGCTACAATCTCAACTGAGAGACATTTGTAATAAAATCCCAGCTCCCATAGAAGTGGAAACTAATTCTCCTACTCAACATCAAATTCTCCAATACATGACAACCACCATAATAACAAATTCATTAATACACGACAATCACCATAACAACCACCACGACAAACAACTACAAAAATGATGAACACCACAACAACTACCACCATGTGCAACATCATCAGCAAGTAGTAGAAAATGTAAAGGGAAAGTTTTGGAAACTACGAAACCAACACAAGCCAAACCCAATTACGATAGAGACTAACTGCTTCATGAAGAATAGAAGGATTGCGAACCTTAGACTAGCATAATACCAATGTTTTTTCCATATTTATAATTATGACTTGGAAACAAAATCTATCAATGACCAATTATAGGCTCATCCTACTGAACATCAATCCACCACAAAGATGGCTCTCCTACTGTTGAGTGTTCCGATAGTTAGTGTTTTGTGCACTAAAAGTAACCATTTAGATTACGGGACGATTTCCTTTTCAATACAAACTCTACATTTTTATTAGGAGAACTTGTTTATAAAAGCTAAACCCAAAAGTTTAAGCCACAAGAGACTACACTGTCTTCAAGGAACCTTGACCTCAAATATAAAGTAACGGGTAAAGGATTGGGAGTTACCATAAGTTTGTTATCTAAGCCTCCTGCACTTCTCTAGGAAAGCATCCTTCCTGCCAATAGAAGGATAAACAAACTAAATCATCTACAAAGCATAGACCCCTTTCTATTAACGTAAATCTCATGTTTACCGGCTCTGTTTGTTTTCTTTTCTATATTGCTGACAAAAGAAAATGGAAAGCTAATCTCAGTGGACTTTAGAAAATCAGTCACTAGTCTAACTAATCAAATCAATGTAAAACTAAATTCAAGATAATGCATAGATACTACAGTAGATAAAACTGATAATTGACAGTGGAAAGACAGTCTTACCAAATAGATGTACAAGTTACTGAGATATGAAAGCAACAGGAGTACTCCAAAACCAACATATCAGCCCAAAGTATTCAATCTTTATAGCAATCAATCTTCATAGCATTCAATCAGCTCCTTATGATTTTGAAGGTAGCATTCAATCTTCATAGCAATTAGAATTTCAGAATACAAAAAATGGAAATTAATTTGTTTTTAGTTTAAGAAAAACACAAATATCTTCTTAAAATCTTCGATCTGGTGAGGAACTGGAAAGTAACGATGAAGAAGAAAACCAGAGAATCAAATCCTTATGATTATGAAGGTAGCATTCAATCTTGATAGCAATCAGAATTCCAAAGTACAGAAAAATGGAATACAAAGCAACTTAGGTCTATTTTTATTCTAAATTCGTCATGACATCAGCAAACCAAAGGGACACAAGGATCTCAACCACATTCGTATGTGACCTAATATTCATGAATGTTGAGACGACGAAGCTACTGCTATTGCCATTTGCCAGCGACAGAGAGCAAACGAGACACCAAGTTGTTAAGCGGTCTTCTCATGATGATGATTCTTCTTCTTCTTATTCTTCTTCGCAGTGACTGCAAACACTAAGTACTGCAAGCACTTGAAGTAACAAGTTGAGAGAGAAAGAGAGAGAAAGTGGTGAGAGGTGTTCGCTAGAATCAAATGAAAAAAAATAAGACTATTTAGCTGCCACTTTATCTTTGCCTTAAATGCTAATTGGCCCCTCTACTTTTCTTATTTTCCAGAGTGTCCATTTTCCTTTTTCTTTTTTTCTTTTTTTCTTTAATGTTGGAGCTTACAAGCCAACGTTACAATAATAATAAATATTATTACCTTTTTTTCTTTGATATTAGTTTTTTTCTTTTTAATGCATTTAGTTTAAGAAAAACACAAATACTTTAAGAATAGGTATTCTATTGGCCTTTAAAAACCAAACAATAGAATAGGTAGTTAGTAGGAATATATAGGTAATAGAATACCTATTACCCTCAACCAAACAGGCCATTGGAGTCATTTCTCCATTTCTTTTTTATTATCAACGATTTTTTTAGATTAATTACTTGCTTTTGACTGGATGCATACTTGCTACAAATTATAAAAGGCGCCAGTTCTTGTCCCACCAATTAGAAATTTTAGAAGTTTTAGACTTTTTTTAGTATATTTTTTAGACAAATTTTGCTGTCTTAAATAAATGTCTAAAAACTTCACCAATTCTTAGATTATTTAAGACAATTATTAGATGTGTCTAAGCATAAGTGTCTAAACCTCCTTATTTTGGTGTAGTGCTCCGTCGTCACTGCAGGTCATCCTTGAGGACAAGTACGTTGTGAAGGGCGAAGTATTATTACAGAGAGTTCCAAACGCAAGGCTTTTTTAAAAACAACATTTTAATAAAGTTACGCAAAGAGCGTGTCTCTAAGTCACATGTATTGTTATGTTATTTCCTTTACGTATCGTTAGCAAGTGTAAGAGCACCATGAGTCGAGTCTATTAGGTTGTTGAGCCTCAGGGAACGTCATTGTCAAGTCTATTAGGTTGTGCCTAAGGGAACAATATATATCTTAGGTAAGGATTATTGGGAGGTATCCTGGTTCAGGGGTCTTCTTCTCAGGGATATTTCTTTAATACAACAACTAGAATTTCCAGGGTTTATCCATTTCTACACTCTATGTTTTTCCACTATTACAAATTGCTATTTCATTTTTCTTTTAACTAACCTAGGAAAGGACAGAATTTGTTCCAAGATGTAGAGTTCAACCCTTGTAATGATAAATAAATAAATTGGCATCCCTCCGTCTCCACTAATTTTGACGCAACCTTTGGCTTGTGAGTGATTTCAGAGAGCAACCCTAGAAAAACCAGCTTCGTGAGATTGAGTGTTTTCTTCTTCGGGGGTTGTTGTCTTCGAGGGATTTCACAGATCTGTAGATAATCTCTATAGTATGTGAACTTCCTTGTTGTAACAATCTTCATACCAAAGTCAGATGGATTCAGCTCGTTTGCGATTTTCTCTAACGTGAAGTGTCCCTTCGATATTCTGTCTGTAACACCCCACTCCCGCTGAACCCGAACTCGATATCGACAGTGATACCCGAGTCCGTGCCCCGCGAGGGTGACGTGTCACATCACTTCACTAAACAAAAGTCGGTA
>JAOTAY010000007.1:27362411-27375576 GCA_025629805.1 Erythroxylum baracoense | reverse complement strand
AAATATTAAATTAAAATAAGAAAATATAAATAAAATAAATTTAGTAAATTAAATATTTCATAAAAAATATATTATTAGCTAGAGAGAACGAGAAAACGATATGTTGGATTTACTTTCTATTAGTTAAGGGTATAATGGAAAATAATAATTATCATAAAATTATTAATAGAAAGTAAAATTTCTACCGTAAAAGCACTTTTTTATTGCAACTCTCTTTCTACTTATTGATTTCTGCGGTGGCACTGTATTTTCTTCCAACTTTCGGTTGTTTGCTCGCATATCCAAACATGTGACTGCGTTTAGAAACTGCGGTGAATAAGTATTTATTTCCACCACATCGCAGATCCAAACGCAGCCATAATTTAATGGTATTGGCATCAATCCAAACATCGTTATATTTAACATGCTAAAATTTTAAGATTATGTAAATCAATTTAAAATATACCTTCTAATTATTTGAAAGTCGATATTCGTTAAAACAACTAATTATATTTGTGATAATTTAATTATCATTATAAATAAATTATATAATAAATCAATAATTTAAAACAAAGTGAATAATTTAAATTTTAACATGAGATAAATTTGCAAAGGTCAAAAAGTATTTGTTAAATGCCACATCAAATCTTTTATTCCAACTATGTTCTACATAAATATATGGATAAGAGTTAATACAATACGATAGAATAAATATATGGATAATAGTTAATACAATACGATAGAAACATGATAACCGGTACAAGAAATCCAATTCCGTTAATTGCCTTATACTTCACGTTCAAGGCCTAAGGGTCCCAATAATTGCTCACTGATGACATCATCTGCTTACGTCATCAGAAACGTGACAGTCCCATGCGCATGATCCAAATTGCCCACTTGTGTAATGTAATAGAAACACACTCTGATAATTTGATACAGAATATTGAATAAAGTAGGGGTTAATTAATAGAATATTAAATAAAAAGTAAACGTCACCCACTACTTAACTAGTATATACACACCCGTCTTGTCTATACATATCCCCTCCCTGACTCCCTTTCTCAATTCCTCGACAGGCGATATCATACTGGCCGGAAAATTTGACAGGAATTACGGTTTACTTCCTGGAAAACCAAACCCAGTATTTCCATTACCTTGATTTCCATGAAAATGAACGGAATTGCCGGTTTTTCCAATCATCAGTATCATCCAAGTTCGAGTTTCAGTAGTCTTGTCCCTTGTCTGACCGACACATGGGGAGACTTGCCATTGAAGGTGGATGATTCCGAGGACATGGTCATATACAATTATCTCCGGGACGCTGTTAACTCTGGTTGGTCCCCGGTGGATTCGACCGTTAAGCTGGAACCTAGAGATGAAGTGCAGTTGGGCTTAGTTTCAGAGGCTAAGCCTATTGAGGGAGTGTTTACCAGTGCGCTTTTGGTAAGTCAAAGTGGTGGTGTTGATGAGAAGGGCTCGAGAGGGAGGCGTTATAGAGGCGTGAGACGGCGGCCGTGGGGTAAGTTTGCGGCAGAGATACGTGATCCTGCAAAAAACGGAGCCAGAGTTTGGCTTGGGACCTACGAGACGGCTGAGGAAGCAGCTCTGGCTTACGATAAAGCGGCTTATAGGATGCGTGGATCAAAGGCTTTGCTTAATTTTCCACATAAGATTGGGACTAACGAGCCTGAGCCCGTGAGGATCACGGCTAAACGGAGGGATTCAGCAGTGGCAGGGAGTTCGGCTCTGAACCGTGGCTCAGCTAAGAGAAGGAAAAGTTTGACGGTTGACGACGGCGGGTCATCGGAGACAGAGGCAGGGTTTGGTGTGTTTCAGGCAGGGCCTGAAGTGAGAAGAATTCGAGTTGGCGAGCAATTATTGGTTAGTTAGTTTTACGGCTGAATTGTAATATTGGGAATACTTTGTTGTGGGGATAGAATTAGACCAATAATAATACAATACAATGAGTGTTACTCTTCCTTTATTGTAATTTCTTTCTGTGATCATCTGGAAAGCTTAAAGAGGCAGAAAAAGAGGAATAGGATGATTAAATAATTCAAAAAAAGTTAATCAAAAGCAGCTTTAACATGTGCTCATGACATTGGTAATTATTTTTTTTTGGTGAGTTATTTAAAAATAGTGTTTTCACTAATTAAAGGTAAGGCTACGTATTGTAAGACTTTTTCATATTTCACATATTTACCGAATTGCTGTTATTTTTGTCATGGTCTTAATAATAATAATACTGTTAACATTATCGTATTAATCATATTAGATAATTTTTCGAGTGCTTATAACTGATATTTGTAAATTTATCATGTATTTATTTGTAGTTTAATACTTTTAAATTATCAAATTAAGAAAATAACTCTTAATCACTACTCAAATTTTAATATTTTAGATTGTAAATACATAACAATTAAATTCTACTAATTAAACTATCCCAGTATTAATTATTTAGTTTCGAGGTCAAACCAATTACTCATTGTTAATTACAAGTTATTTTAAACACTAATTTATTACAAAAATAAAAATGAATTACTCTTAATAAAAATATATGTTTAAGATAATTGTTGTGTATTTATATGAAATTTGAATATGATATTTGAATTAATTTATAAGTACTTCAAATTAATATCTTCAAATAAAATAAAAATTAAGGATTTTATATTACCCTTAAAAATTTTGTATCTATTTTATTTTTAATATTTTTATGTGAGTCTGTAGTAAATGACCTCGTTACTAATTAGAGATAAGATTCAAATAGTGTAAGTTGTTGTTGTTGCAGAAAAAACTCTTTTTCCCATGAAGAAATTGACCCAGGTGTTGTGGAAAATATGAAGAAGTTGTGGAAAAGAGACCAAGTTTGCCCAATCTCAAAGAAACAAAAACCTGACTTTTTGTAGAGGATGGCATGAAAGAAAGCGCTAAATAGAAGCATTACTATTTAAAATGATTGGAGAAAATGAAATAATTGAACTACCAACAACTTATAGAAAAAAAAAAGATATAAAGAAGATAAGAAGGAAAGAAGGTGAAATAAAAGATCAATAATGAAAAATAGAAACCCAAAGAAAAAGGAAGAAAAAGGTAATGCTTTATAAATTGAATCGGTTCGGTCAGTTTAACAATAAAAATATTGAACTGACTAATTTTTTGATTTAAATTAGTTTAATAATCTTTGTTGTTAAAAATTGATTAGTTTATTAATTAATTTACTATTTTTTGTAAACTAATCGATTTGTAAAAATTAAAATAAATCAATTAATTTTTATTTAATAATCTTTTTTTTCAATTAAACTTTAAAATTTTCGATATATAAGAGATAGATCTTTTAACACATATCATTTAATTGAAGTACATAGATCTTTTAAGTTTTAGATAGTGGCTTGGTTTGAGAGAATGATGGTGGTTGAAAACCTGTTGAAATAATGTGTTTGAGATTGTTGTTTTGATAACTGCTAAAACGTGAAAATAGGTATTTGGCAAGTGTGATTGTGAATGCTGAAAGAGATAAAATGACTAAAAAGTCAATGATTTAATAAACTATTAATTGTTGTATAAATAATTAAAAATATATTATTAATCATATAAATTTAAAATTATAAACATTAAATATTAAATTAAAATAAGAAAAATATAAATAAAATAAATTTAGTAAATAAAATATTTCATAAAAATATATTTTTGGGCTTGCTTTCTATTAGTTGAGGTATAATGAAAAATAATAATTATCAGAAAGTTATTAATAAAAAGTAAAATTTCTACCACAAAGACACTTTCCTACCTCAACCCTCTTTCTACTTATCGATTTCTACAGTGACACTACAATTTCCTCCAGCATCCGGTTATTCACTCGCAAATCCAAACATGCGATAGAAATCGATAAATAGTAAATAAAATATTTCATATATAAATAAAATAAGAAAAATATAAATAAAATAAATTTAGTAAATAAAATATTTCATAAAAATATATTATTGGACTTGCTTTCTATTAGTTGAGGTATAATGAAAAATAATAATTATCAGAAAATTATTAATAGAAAGTAAAATTTTTACCACAAAAGCACATTCCTATCGCAACCCTCTTTCTATTTATCGATTTCTGCTGTGATACCATACTTTCCTCCAACATCCGGTTATTCACCTACAAATTTAAACATGTGATTGCGTTTGGAAACTGCAGTGGATAAGTACTTATCCTTATTACATCGCAGATCCAAATGCAGCCAAAGTATATCGCCATACAATAAAAAAATACTATAAGTTTATAGCCCTAATTCATTGCATTATTGTTAAATTATGAAATATAATAGGATAAAAATTTTGAACTTTCCCTTTAATTTTTGTTTTCTATACGTTGATTAGACTGAATCTTACTTTGGCCTAATCTTTTTTTTTTTAAAGTTCTGTGTTTTGGATAAATTATTAATCTATTTATATATCTTTTAGTTATTATAAAACTTCTTTTGTCCTATTATATATACTTTTTATTTATTTATATCTCTAAAATATTGCCATATGAAAGTTTAAAGATTATATATTTTAAAAGTTATCTTAATACAAAACACCGTGTAATTAATTATTGTTATGGGAAGCAAATTTTGGCATATAAGCTTAAATTTAATTGTTTTCAAGAGGTCAGGTCTATATTAACTCAAGACCTAATTATTCTAAGTAAAACAATATCATTTTATTTAAAAGAGTTGAGTCTTGGGTAAGTCTGAGTCTCGGCAGTTCAAACTTGAATTTAATTAAAAAAATAAGTTGTTCTATATTTATATACTTATTGAAGTTTACTGTATAATAACAATTATATAATAGTTTATATTAAAAATTTCCACAAAAAATTAATTAAAGGTCATTTTAAAAAATTTTAATATTACAAAGTGTGTTTTTAATAATTTTAAAAATGTAAAAACTAAATTAAGGATCCTTGTAAACCCAATAAAATACATACACACGTATACTCTTTAGCAAATGAACTAAACTACTCAAATCATTTGCTATTGTTCGTAACATTCGATATAGTGTGTATATGATTATGTTTAACAATTTTGCTTCCAGCATTTGAGCATCAAGTGCATTCATATTCGAGTAGGAATTAGTCTACATGTCGATCCATACCGTTCAAATCTTTAATAATAGGAATTGACTTTCTCGTACCTTAAGGAGATGAAGCTTTTCCTCTGATTTGAATTTTTTGGCCAAATCATCATTTGTCGCACCGAAATTTAAATAGCTAAGATAAAGAGTTTAAGGTTTAAATTATTTAATCGATATTAGACCATGTTAAAATTAGCTAAAGATTAAATAAAATTTAATAATTTAAAATATAATTAAAAGAGATTATACTCACCTGTTTAAGAATTTAAAGTTTATTTAAAAAATAAATTATTAAATAAAAATTAATTGATTTTTTTCAGTTTATAAGAATTTATTAATTTATTAAAATTGACGGATTGATTAATTAATAAATTGATCGATTTTTATCAACAAGAGTTATTAAAGAAAATCGAATTAAAAATTTGAAAACCGAACTGACAAATTGGAGGATTCAAAATTTTATGATTAAACTAACTGAAGTCGTTGAGTTTTTTAATTATTGATTACAAGTTTAATTCATATTATGTAAGAAATTTAAATGGTTGTTTAAATTGCTAAGTTGTGAATTAATTAAGAGGATTTTGCCTCCTTTAACATTGAAACGTTGAACCATTGGGCTACACAAACTTTAACCTAAAATCACCATGAATAAGCCCAAGATACTAACAAAAACTATGTGAGCCGAGAACCATGATAGTTTGATGGGCTTTTCGTAATTACCGTGATCACATCGATCCATCGGTTCATGAACGATATAGATCTGTACTCGACCATATTCGATTATTTGCTAGTGATGTCCCCGAATCCGACAAAACCCGACGTGTCTTAAAACAAAACCACTTCGTTGCATGCAACCCCTGCATGACAACCTCCTTAACACGTGCCCTTCTCTTCCTACACGTGCCAAGTCTGCTGGGACCCACCATCTCACCGCCAACTCTATATAATCCCTTCTCATTTGGCGACTCAAACACCGCCTCAGGAAAATCACCACCATCGATCTCAGATCATAAACATCACCTTTGCTTTTCTCCTCCATCACACACCGTCCGATCTTGGGACCATGGCGGAGCACCCACCGCAGTCGATACATCAAGCCCAACAGCAGCCTCGGTCTCATCAGGTAGTCAAGGCGGCCACCGCAGCCACTGCTGGCGGGTCACTCCTTGTCCTCTCCGGTCTGACCCTAGCCGGCACGGTGATAGCTCTCACCATCGCTACTCCATTATTGGTGATATTCAGCCCTGTTCTTGTCCCTGCGGTTATCACCGTCTCTCTTCTCATCTTGGGTTTCTTGGCGTCTGGTGGTTTCGGTGTTGCAGCCATCACCGTCCTCTCGTGGATCTATAGGTGCTTGATTCGACGACCCAAAATGACAAAAACCATTCCCTTTTAAAAGTTGAAAACTAATAAACGTTTCCAATATTTGCAGGTACGTTACTGGGAGACATCCACCAGGAGCCGATCAACTCGACCAAGCACGTCAGAAGTTAGCTGGCAAGGCACGAGACATGAAGGACAGAGCCGAGCAGTTTGGTCAGCAGCAGACTTCTTAAAAGAAAGGCATGCAAGCGTGCGACCTATGCTCGTTTGAGTGATAACTGAGGATAATGAAACTTTCTTTCTTTCTTCATCACAATTGGTTGCTTCAGCTTTGGGTATTACGAGTTTAGTGTTGATTCTGTCTCTGCGAGTGTTCCTTAATAATTTGTTCCTCAGGGTTTTGTACAATGTCCATGTAATGATCCAAGTCTTGCATGTTCGACGAGTAAATTTCTGTTTCTGGTTTTGCTAGTAGTGTTCATATTTACAGTGCTACTTAGTACAAATCATCCGAACCATCAATTAGCAAGCTCGTCAAAAGAATGGCAAGCCAAAACACGATCTTCAAAAAAAGGTTAACTCAGCAATCCTGAGCATCCTGACAATCGATTATATATATGACTCAAGGTTCAAAGTTCGGTCAGTTTTGACGAATTCTTTTTAATTTGAATTTTTAATTTGGACTGTTTAACTTATTTTGATTTGAAGTTTGAAAATATGAAATAAAAATGATTTTTTAAAAATGTTGAATTTCTTTTGGAACTGTTTGACCTATTTTGATTTGAATTTCGAAAATATGAAATAAAATAATATCAAAGTTGGAGTTCATATAATAATGTCGTTTTTCTTCTTCGGTTAATAAAATAATGTCTAATATCGTTTTCAAATTCTAAAATGAAAATTAATTAAATTTGATTAGTTTTGAATTAGGTTTCGTGGCATGATCTACCCTTCATCTTGGCTTAATATCCCATAAACGCTCTTCAGGTAAATTGAGTAAGGTAGCTGTTGAAGATTAGTTTAGAATAAATTGCGTTTTAAATAATTATGAGCTATCTATCATCCCAAAAAAGTAGAGCGATGAAGACTGTAACGTTTCAAAATTTTCGATTTAATGGATATTACTTTTTGAATTGTGAATATTATATCCTAAGGTGAATAGTGACACTCGAGATTTAAACTATATTTTATTTTATTCGACATTGGATAATTTTATTCAAGGATAGCTCGAGGATTAAATTAGAGTTTCAAATGTGTTTGTTTTAAGGGTTTGATCAAAAGTTGATCAATGGTCAAAGTTTAACCTGAGAAAAGGTGAAAGTTAAACCTGAAATATTAATTAAGGTTTTTATATGAGGTTGTTACTTTTCTTATGAGTTTTTTTTATTGAGCAAAAGAATTAATAGATAAAGTTAATTAAAAAAAGAATTGGAGAATTTTTAATGCGGACTATATAACATTTTTGTCATTTTCTTAGCCACTTACCTTCTCTTCTTCACTAAGGAGTGACGAGAACAACCATTCCTCCTTTCTTCTCCATTGTTATTTCATTACTTACATTTTTAGCCAATTTTCTTTAGTTTTAACCTCTAAATTATCTATTAAACACTAAATCATCAACCTAAGGTCCCTTAACTCACCATATCAACAAAAAAATTGAGAAAAGATATACGAGTGTTCTTGATAAATAGTACATGAAAATTTATAAGGTAAATTATTGGAGTTTTAATTATTTTCAGTACATGATTTTGATGTAGTTGTATGCATTGATGAATAAAATGCATGAAATTGAATTTATTATGCAATATTATGAAGATAAAGAAGAAGAATTGAACGAGAGAGAGAGAGAGAAAGAGAAGGAATAAGGAATTGATGATGAAATTGAAGTTTAATTTGAAGATTTAAACATCAATTTGGTATGTGTTCTTGCAATTCTACTTTTTCCTAAAAATTGTGTATTAGGAAATTTAGAGTTCTTGAGTAAAATTGAGGATTTATGAAATTGTTGTTACAAATATTTACTTGGATATTAAATTAAGCAGTATATGTGATTAATTGAGATTTTGGACTTATAATTTGTACTTTCCCCTATTGGCATACATTATGTTTGAATTGAGAAACTTGATATACATGTTATTTTTAATTAATTGGTGAGATTAATATGTCTTAAATGTTGTATAAAATAAATTAAAATCAATAACGGAAGAAAAAATAACATTAAAGAATGACATTTACTTTGACCGAATAGGAAATAGCTTGAACTGATTATTATGAACTTTTATTATGAAATTTTAATGGAATTTAATTAGATTTGTCCCTAGTAAAATAGATAGGAATTGGAAGAATGTGATAAGGTTAGCATTTCAATTAGGGAGTTAGCATTACTGCGTCATGATATATATTATCAGATTGTATGACTCCAAGAGCTCGATTCTGGTGTAAGATATTTGATTTGTGTTATGAATTGCATGGCTTCGAGAGCTCAGTTTCAATATGAATATATAAAAAAATGGATCGTATGGTTCTGAAAACTCGATATTGTATTTTTTTAAAATCTCGCTTATCTACGATGATACAATTCTGATATATTTTACTTTGGGGCAATTACAAAAAGTAAATAAATGTATGATTAATGATTAAAAAACTTCAAATGAAAGTAGTAATTGAATGTACAATTTATTGATCATTTTATAAATTGATGTGAATTATTAAAATAAATATATGCTTGTATTTCATAACTTGATTTTAAATGCCTATTTATGCTTAGAAGGAAATGAAGATATTTATATGTGAAAAATATTATATATTATGCATGTTATGGTTAAATGAATTGAATTGAATGTGAAATGGAATTGCTTGAACACCACTAAGCCTATAGCTTAGAGTGTGGATTTTCTTTCCGCGTGTAAGTTTTGAAGAGAATTAGAAGAAAACTGTGGTGGATCTATTACAAGACAAGAATCACATAGAGGATCTCGAAAGAATTGGAGGTGGATGTACTACAAATTTTTATTTTGTTTTTGATTATGACATGAACACATAAAGAAGTGAAGGATCTTACAAGATTTTATTGTGAATTATATACGAATAAATAAAAGTTATGTATGAAATATGATTTAGATGTGTTGAAATGTATTGGAGGATGGGTAAACTATTTTGTCAAGGAGTTTGAAATGGAGACGGATAGTTGAGTAACATGCATAAGAAATGTATTGAAGTTTCTTGCAGGAGATTTTAAAGTAAATATAGAAGAAACTTTGTCAAAATTTTAAAAAGTGAATAGTAATTGATAGATTAATGAGGTTTTAAATAGAAAATTTAATAGTTTGAAGTATTAGGTATTTAAGAATATGGTAACACTCGATATGTCGATTCCATTATCAAGTATGGGGTGTTACAAAGACATTGTTTATTTTGTCAAAATAAGGGAGATGAGGACATTGTTCATTTTATCAAATCTGGGAGCAACGAAACATTTCTTTTATCAAAATTAGACACGCCTTTGTTTATTTTATCAAAATCAGGGAGAAGAGGACATTGTTCATTTTTATCAAATTAGGGAGCATCAAAGACATTTTTTTATATCAAAATTAGACATTGGTTATTTTATCAAAATCAGGGAGATGAAGACATTGTTAATTTTATCAAATTAGGGAGGTTTAAATGGAGAAATGCATTAGGAGTTTTATGAAATAAGAAAATATCAATAAATTTAAAATTAAATTATATCGTTTAATGATTAGGTTAGCCATATTCTACGGAGGGGATTGTTGTCATGTCTGGACTTCATCCTTGCGGACGCTGATTTTGAAGGGGAGGGAATGATATGAGTTTACCTATTGGGTAGCTATTGGTTGTGTGATATGCATAAGTTGCATGTGGAGGTTGGCTTAGACGTTGTCATGGTTTGGTGTCTAATCTAAGACTTAGCAAATTTATATTATTTCCATTCCGTTGAAAAGAAAGTGAGGCTATTATATGGCTCCTATTTAGTTGTTGCATTATTTGTTTAGTTGTTATAATATAGGGAAGTGTCCCTATTTTCGTGTTAAGTTGAATTTTAGTATCTCATTTAAACAGATGATCAATTAATGAACAAGGGGAAGAACTTTGGTGTTAAACTCTCAACCTCCTTTGTTTTTTCTCTTCTTCTAACTCTTCTAAATTCTCACGCCAACATTCTAATGCTCTAGTGAGAAGATGCGAAAAGATTGTATTGAGAAATAGTAAGAAAAAAATGAAGGTCTAAAAAGAACTGAAAGAAGGTAATTAAGAGTCATAATTAAGAATGATATGACTTTGTTGAAACTAATGACCCTTAGCAGAAAACTTTGACATACTAGATCACTACAACCCATTGGCTTCCACCACTTTTCTCGATCCATCATCACCTCAATTTCCACCACCCATACCCACTCCCTCCAATCAAACCAATACTAAACCGCCCAAACTAAATTTTGCATTCTTTGGCGACTTTAGATTGGCTCTTCCGAGCCAACCAATATTTTTTCTATTACCAATTTCCAACAGAGCAGCGTCTCGACATGGTTTCGTTCTATATGCAGGGCTATGCTCTCGGTTGGTACAAATAGCTATTCAATAATTGTCTGCTTGGCGATTGAGATTCCTTCACTTGAAACTTGGAATTGCGCTTAAGCCCGTCGTCTTACGACAACCACCAGATGTCCCTCTTCAAATAAAAAAAAAACAATAATCAAATTAGGGAAATAAGTAATTAACCACTAATTTTAAGCATTTCGTTACTTAGCCTAAATATTTTCTTGTAATGACTTGTTTATTTTATTTACTTATTTATTTTCGTTCTTATTTGTGTATTTATTTACTTATTTTATCTTTTATTTTTAATCTTTACCTTGTTGTGTATTTATAGTATTACTTATTTTAACACTTATTTTTATATTTTTATTTGTACATAGTTATTTATTTTTATTATGTATTTTATTGTTATTATTATCTTACGTCTATTATTATTATTTTAATTTTATAACAATATTATTTTAATATATTCCTTTTATTATATATATTTTTCATGCAGTTTCAGTGAAAATAACATTTTTATTAGTTAAGAGTAAAGTTGTGCATTTTTAGAACTTTTTAGATTTCGCATATGAGCAGAACTTGTGCTGAGATATTAATTATTATCTGATGTTATAAATCAAAAAATGCATAATCAATTAGCTATTTATAACAAAGTCACGGTGATTTTTTCACCTTAATATCTTATAGAGAATTAATTAGCATAACCATCATGTCCAACTCTAGGAACCCACTTCAGGTAAGTGTCAAATTAACTAAGGTTGCCTTTCAATCTGGAGATAAATATTTATCTATTGTAATTTTTAAATGCAGACACATATTTGAATCTGCGGGCAAATAACCGGAGGTTGAAGAAAGTACAATGTCATTGCAGAAATTGATAAGTAAAAAGAGAGTTACGGTAGAAAAGTGCTTTTGCGGTAGAAATTTTACTTTTCATTAATAACTTTCTGATAATTATTATTTTCTATTATACCCTCAACTAATAGAAAGCAAGTCCAACATATTTTAAATTTATATGACTAATAACATATTTTTTATGAATTATTTTATTTTCTAAATTTATTATATATATATTTTTTAATTTAATATTTTATTATTTATAATTTTAAATTTATATGACTAATAATATATTTTTAATTAATTTTACAACAATTTATAGTTTATTAAATTAATGAACTTTTTAATTATTTTATCTCTTTTCTGCAATCGCAATCACACTTATCAAACGCTTATTTTCACATTTTAACAGTTACTAAAACTGTAATCTCAAACACATAAATATTTATCATTTCAATACATTATTAACCGGACCGTTGTACCAAACTAAGCCTAAATCTATCGGTCACGTTCATATCAGAAAGTTCAAAGGACACAGAAGAAGATATGGCTTCTTTACCACCTAAAACGAAAGTTCAGGAAGAGACATAGGTACAACAATATGTTACTTTGTTACCATGTCTTGTTAGCTATCATACATCATAAATTACAGCAATAAAGCAGGTAACTTTCAGATACTTTACTTACACCTGCACAACCCATCAAAGACAATGCATACACGTATGCAGACATGCAGACATAGACACAAAACCATACACGACGAGTAAGAGAATAGGAAAGATGGAGATTTAAGGGGTGAAACAGATGATGAATCCAGACACTAACTTGACATCCTTACACACACCAAACTGTACCTAACTTAGGCAGACATCATTTTGCTCCAGAGTCCAGATCAGTTCTCCGCTCACTGCACCAAATCTGAAACCCAATCAATCTCTGGGAAATCCGGATAGTAGAGTTCGTCAACTTCAGAGCTTCTTCTACTTCTTGTAAGATTCATATCCGTCATACTGCTCAAAAACTCTGACACACCTTCAATGTAACTCCCACCATCCATCCTCAGCGTCATGGACGACTGTCCGTACAGCGAGTTTGATGATAATGATGAGGAACCCTCGTGGTAGCTTGACAAATAACTCGATGATCCGTACCCATTTGCACTTGTGATCAGATTTCTCGGCCTGTACACAAAAGGGCACTCGATCTTCTTCCCAGGCCTGATTTGTGCTGGAGTATGAGCAAAGAAGCAAACCTTTCGCTGGCAAAAAGGTCCTGCGTTGCATGCACGTGTACGGTAACGAGCAGGGTGGAGCCAGTACTCGAAAACGCCGTGTGAGTACTGACACTGTTGAGATAAT
>JAOTAY010000007.1:27339450-27362311 GCA_025629805.1 Erythroxylum baracoense | reverse complement strand
GGTCTAAAGTATTTCCTGGGGATAGAAGTAGCCAAGGGTCAAAAGGGGTTGTTTCTAAGTCAAAGAAAGTATGCGTTAGACATAATCACAGAGTGTGGTCTACTGGGATCCAAACCAGTCGAGGTGCCTATACAACAAAATCATGGCCTAGGTCTTGCACAAGGAGAAATACTACGTGATCCAGCAAAGTACAGAAGATTAGTCGGACGACTGATTTATTTGACTATCACTCGCCCAGAGTTATCATACGCAGTTCATGTCTTGTCACAATTTATGCAATCACCTAAAAGGGAGCATTATGATGCAGCATTACGGGTAGTACGATATCTAAAGAGCAGCCCCGGGCGAGGTATTGTTATACATGGAGGTGGTGACTTGCAATTATACGGGTATAGTGATTCAGATTGGGCAAGTTGTCCAATAACGAGGCGGTCAACAACTGGGTACTTTGTGACTTTAGGACAAACGCCGATATCATGGAAAACGAAGAAACAAGGAATTGTGGCTAGATCATCGGCGGAGGCAGAGTATCGAGCTATGGGTGCAGCAACAAGTGAGCTCGTTTGGATAAAGGCATTTTTGGCAACGTTAGGAGTTTTTCATACGAGGCCGATGAAATTGTATTGTGATAATCAAGCTGCACTACACATAGCAAAGAATCCCGTGTTTCATGAGAGAACGAAACACATTGAGATTGATTGTCATTTTATTCGACAACATCTGGTACGAGGGAATATTGCCACATCATATGTACCGTCTCAAAATCAATTGGCGGATATATTCACCAAGGCGCTAGGAAGAAGGCAGTTTGAAGCTTTACTTGGCAAGTTGGGCATTACAAATGCTCCAACTTGAGGGGGAGTGTTGAGATAATTTAGGGATATCAACTGATATGAGTAAATGTTAGTTAGAAAAGTGCTTACGTGTATTAGATGTGATGAGAAATTTTCTGGGAGTGTTAGTGAACGTTGCACACGTTCTGGGGAAGTTAAAGAAATTATAGGAGTATGCTTTGTATATAAATAATCGTGTAAATAGAATCAGTGATGAATGAAAAACTTAAGGATTTGTTTTCCTTTTACAGACACAGGTCTCCTTTGGTGCATGCTCCGCTGCGAAACATTGGACAAGCGATCGGCAAGTAAGGCACCTTCAGTGGATCGCGGCGGGTCGCCTTCTCGCCGCGGTGTGCAAAGGGACACTCCGTCCAGTCGTGGGTGTACATCCTTGGACACCGTTTGATCTTGTAGCCATACATGCGGAATTCATCGGAGCCATAGATCATCTCGTCGATGTCCTCTTGTTGGACGAAGCCGATTGCGGTCTTCCTGCTAGTGAAGGGGTGGTCGACGAAATAGTTGTGACTGTTGTAACCACAGGGATTCACTCCCTTAAACATCTTGTTTTCTTCTTATTTATTTTTCCTTTTCGTTTTCTTTTAGCTTTGTTGAACGGAAAAAGATTGATAGTTCAAATTGCTTGCATTTAAAGAGACTTATGACTGCTGTTCCAACCTTAAAATATCCAAAATTTCTTATATGAAGATTAAGAGATTATGCATGTTCAAGAATCTATCAACTTAGTGAAACGTTGCATATCGGAGAAGACACTAAATGAGTACCTGGGTCAGCTTCAAATATTCCACTTACAACATGACCGGAAAACCAAAGGAAGATCAATCTAACTGCAGAGCTAAAAGGGAAAGAAGCTTCAAGGGAAGAGAAAGGAGAAGAGAATCTGAGAAGTGATGAAGGGAAGTTTCAGAGATCAAGCTGCATTTATAGAGCAATGAAGTGAAGATTGCTTAAAGTTTTTAACTCTTCTTAACCAATCTTGAGTTATTGAAGTCCTTAATCTGACCCTTTAGCTCCTGTTTGGCAAATCTGAAGTAGGTGAGCAGAGAGGCTCTTCACTCTGCCATTAATCATCTTATGTCAGACAATTTTTCTTCTTCCAAGGAGGATCCTATTTGTTTCAGTCATTTCTTATGTGCCTTCTCTTTATTGGATGATTACTCACTTGGTAGGAAATGCCTGGATTTTATTATCATTTGTGTTTTAGTTAGTATGATAATTAACCTAGTTTAGAAAAAAAGAAAATTAAAAATTCACAAATGGTTAATGCATGTATAAGCAAGTTGCACTTTAAATTTTTAAATTATCTTTAAAAAAACATTAATTTTAGAACAAGTATGTCAACAACAATTTTTGAAATTTAACTTTGGTTGAGAATGAGGTCGATCCAAAAGACTTAAGCCTTAAAAAGGATTGCTCATTCTCAACCTTATATGTTATTATTACATGTTGTTTCTTTTCAATGTGGGATTTATTATCCCAATATTCCCCTTCACTTGCAACCTCTTTTTTGTGGGATTTATTATCCCAATATTTCCCCTCACTTGCAACATCTTTTTGGGTTTGTCAAGTGAACTATTTGGGGTTTTCGAGCTCCAAGATCTTTACTGGGCCATTGAACCTTATTGACTCTAATACCGTTTTGAAATTTAAGTTTGGTTGAGAATGAGGTTGATCCAAAAGACTTAAGCTTTAAAGAGGATTGCTCATTCTCAACTTTATATGTTATTGTTAGATGTTGTTTCTTTTCTATATGAGATTTATTATCCCAATAACAATAACATCTCAATAAAAGTTCTTTGGTATGTGATATTTAAGAGGTCTAGAAATACGCAACCTTATCTCTACTTACGGAAAAGAGTTTTAAAAAAATAGTATTATAAATAATTTATAATAAATTAAACTTTTTAAAAATGTTTTCTTATAAAAATGTAAAATATTATACTTTTATATCAAACAAACATATTTAAATTTTTTTTAAATTTAATTATGCAATTTACGTAATGGATTATATTTCAATTTATTACAATAGTTAACTTTAAGAAGTGTATTATCAATTTTAAAAAGATAAATTAAATATTAGAATTAACACGAAAAAGAATTTGATTTTACTTATTTAATATGTAATCGTAACTCACATTCAACCCATATTTTAGTTTGTGAAATTATGAAACAAGTTCATCTAAATCAATTCGAGATTTCTAACTTGAATTGAATTTAGTTGAGCTAAGATTTCAATGAACAATGAAAGCAATATTTCCATTTATGCCATTAGATATGGTGGGACCAGTCTGGATAGAAACCAAAAGCACAAGTGGGGCCAACGGATCACAGAGTCAAATGCTGTGACATAAACCGTTTCCGACAGCAGAGAAGCGAAGCCGCCCGCGACTTGACGGTTAGACAGAAACGTTAGTGACGGACTTTAGGGCATCGAAAGCAGGGGTAAAATGGGGAGAAGGTCAAAAGTTTGCATGAGAAAACACACGTGGATATGATACGACGAGGGAATTGCAAAACGACGGAAACGAAGTAAAGATGCTCTATTACGCGTGTTGAGGCATAGATGCTCAGCCACTGCATGGCAGCTAATTAGCTAATAGGTGTCTCTCAATTTAGTAACGAGAGGCCAAAACCATATACTCTCCCATAAAATAAATGTGTATCAAAATATCAATTGAACCGGTCATCTTATCAATTCGGTTGTTAACTTTTCGGTTTGATTTATTTTAATAAATTTTATTATTAAAAATTGATCAATTTATTAATTAATCGGTCAATTTTTGTAAATTAATCAGTTTTTATAAACTAAAATTAATTAATTAATTTTCATTTAATAATTTCTTTTTCGAATTAAACTTCAAATTCTTCGATAAGTAAGAATAGACTATTTCAATTATATTTTAAATTCTTTAATTTTATTTAATCTTTATTCAATTTTATAACGATCTAATATTGGCTGAACCTTTTAAATCTTAAATCTTTTTTTTTACTAGTTTAACTTCCGATTCGATTTTTAAAACATCAAAAAATACACAACCTTATCTTTAATTAATAGAAAGACCATTTTATTAGCTTAGCCAATTTTAAGGTACATATTTTATGGTATTTGTTTTTGTCATTTGACTAAACATAAATAAGGAAAATGAGAAAGAAAAGAGGAAACAGAACCACACAACCCAGTTGAAGTTGTGCTCATTAAATTGAAGTGTTGGCTGTATATGCGTAAGCACAAGAGCTACATTTGACTTGGAGGCCTTGGGAATAACGTAAATACTTATGGCACGTGATTTTCTTCTATTGAATTTATTATGTGCAAGAAAAATTATATTTTATAATATTATGGGAAATTCGTACCAGAAAAATATTAGAAATTATAACTAATAAGATTTTTCTTGTGATCGGAAAGTTATAAGTTCGAATCACAAAAATAGTTTTTTTATAAAATATAAAAAAAGTTGTATACAATTAATTACTTTGGCTAACTCTTGTAAAGTGGTAAAGCGGAGAATCTTGTGCACTAAAATTTGACCTTTGCTCGTGTGTTATTTTTGCACGAAATCTCTAGCTGTAATTTGATATAAAATTTTTTTATAATAAATTATCAACAAAAGAATCATTGATGAACTGATTTATACTCTATTTATCATCATCATCATCGTCACGTCCAATCTGAAATTTCACAATAAAACGAAGTCTGAGGAGGTCTGATAGTATGTAGCCTTATCCTTACATAGTAGAGAACTTGTTTTCGATAAACCCATATATAGATGTGACAATAAAAAAATGATGCAGGTTAAAGAGGAAATAAATAAAATTGACATTCTATTATAAGTTTAAAATACCAAGAATAATATTGCAAATAAACAGTTTTGTTGCACTTCTTTCACTATGCAATCAAATTTGATTGATAAAAGCTGGAAATGAATGGTATTTTGACATGCAAACCTTAAGAAATTTCATTGAATTAAATAGAAATAGAAGATGATTAAGAAAACAGAAGTTTGCTTACGGCCGGCTTGTTTACATTTTTTCTTGTTTTTTTTCGTGGTTTTTATAAAAAAGAAATAAATCTTTAAAACGTGTTTGGTTAAATATTGTTATTATTTCTTGTTTTTTAAAATAAAAAAACCACAAAAACTTTTCATAAACTTAAAAAAGGAAGTTTTTCTAATACTTCGCAATAAGTTTTCACACGTTTTCGTTTTTACTTCCTCTTCTTATAAACTTCTTTTTTTTTGTAGAAATCCTAAACTCTATCCCTTTTCTCTCTTCTTTATTCTTTTCTTATCTTTTACGTCCCTAATTCTTCTCTTACGTCCATTTTCTATCCGTGCAGAAAGCGAAAGCTTAGGCTTTTAACTAGGAAAGATTTTGAAACTGATTTGATATTTTTCTAATTATATTGTGATATTTTTTCTGGTTTTTTTGGTTTCTTATTTTTCATCAACGTCTGATTTTTCTGCGTTTCTAGTTTTCCTGGTTTTTATTTTTGCATTTTTGCATTTCTATGTTTCTAGTTTTCCTATTTATCTTTCATGTACACTTTTGCATTTCCAATTGTTTGTTATTAAGTGTTTTTGGTTTATTTTAGCTTTTACGTTTCTGAGTTTTGCATTTCTGGTTTCTTTATTTCTAGTTTTTTTATTTCTACATTTCCATGTTACTAGTTTCCCTATTTACCGTTCATCTGCATTTTTGGTTTGGTTTGGCTTTTACATTTTTGTTTTTTGCGTTTCTGATTTCTTCGTTTCTAGTTTTTTATTTCTGTGTCTCTACGTTATTGGTTTTCCTATTTATCGTTTATCAATACCATGAATTGCAACTATGTTTTTATTTTTAGTTTTTATTACAAATCTCAACCAAACAGATTTTTATTTTAAGTTTTTATGTTACAAATTTCAATCAAACAAATTTTTATTTTTTAATAAAAACAGAAAACAAAAACAAAAAATCACCATAGAAAAATATAAGTGAAACCAAACGGTCCTTAGTTTCTAATTGCAATTGATAATAGTTTAGAGTTTCCAACATTCAAAGAAAAAAATTAAATAAAAATTAAAAAGAGATTTGACCTTATTCATAGAAATAATTAACAAATTCTAAGTATTGAATGAATGAGCAAACAAGTCATCTTTAGATAATTAAAAAGTCTAATTTTATTAAAACATTCATCATAATAAAAGAATGACAAACCTTGAATGATTTCATCAAGAAAATCTTTATCTGTTTTTTCCATTTTGAGAACTTGAAGTAAACTTTAATGTATCTCGTAACCCGAAAAAATTCGAGGGAGGGGTCATTTCATTTTTCTCTCTTGAACGAATAAGTTCAAGAGATGAACAAATTAAGGATACCTACTATAAAGACTAATCCAACCCTTTCATTGTAATGTGATTTCCAAAGAGCAACTCTTCTCAAAAGGTGTTAAGTTAGAATCACATTCTAACTAAAGATTCCTGTGGTTTCGGAGGATCTAATTATAAGAAAACCTAGAATGGAGAGCTTCCTGGAATGGAGAGCTTTCTCCCCCTTTCCACGCCACTCTTTGGTCTTAAGAATATATATTTTTAAAAATTCTCTTTTTGGCCCGATAACGAGCTTGCTTCAAATTATTTTGTTTTTCGCAATGAATTAATTGGTCGTCTTTATATAAATTCCATTTGTTTAAATCTTTATTTTGAACTATACAATGTTGATTAATTCTATTTTGTCATTTTTGTGTGGTAGTAATATAAACTAGCTAACCTGAGATAAATTATATTTATATTGATAAAAACTGGTTCAAACCTTGAATGATTTCATCAACCCTTTCTTGATGAAAGACTTCTGAAACTTCTTCCAGAATTGAATCTCTATGACCATCTTTCACGCTCATTCTATACATACGAAAGAATTATTCTATGAGTCAATAGTCGCTAATTGAAAAAGAAAGTCTTCAAAAACTTCTATCATCGTCTTTCATAATCATCCGATATGAAAGCATTATTCTGTGAATCGATAGTCGCTAATTGAAAGAAAAGAAAAGACTTCAAAGACTTCTACCCTATGGAATCTCGACAATCGTCTTTTAGAATCGATCATTATGAGATAACAAAATCTTCATCAAAGATTAAACTTCTTCATTCATTAGACTTCACAAAAACATACTAAAATTGAGATTCCTGTTTTTAAACATAAATATGACCCTTGAAAATATTTCATAGTGATTATAATTATTTTTAATTGATAAAATAACTATTTTAAATACATATTTTAGTTTTAACCACCGGAAATAGTCTCTCTATTCTGTAGGGACAAGGTTGTGTACTATCAGACTTCCTCAAATATTGCTTTAATGCGAGATTTCAGACTGGGTGATGATTATGATAATTTTAATTTTAACTAATGATTAAAAAACTTAATCGATTAGGCCGGTTTAATCGTAAAAACTTTGAACCGTCTATTTTTTTTGTTCAGTCTTCAACATTCCAGTTCGATTTACTTTAATAACTCTTGTCGTTAAAATCGATCGATTTATTAATTAATCTGTCAGTTTTTGAACTAGACTTTATCTGGCCCCCTAATTCTACTATTATCATTTGTGCAAGTGTGCGATCGACTTTGACAGTGTCATGTTGGACATACTTATCACAAAGCAAATATATGCGCTAACTACTTGGCTACTTGGGTCAATGGAGGCATTTTTGCTATTCCTCACCTTGATAATCTCCCTGGACAGCTCCATCATTTTCTTCAGGAGGATCTCATGAGTGTTGCTTAGCCTAGGGTCATCTCTGTTTGCACCTAGCAATCTATGATTGCTCCCTTGTACCAAAACAAAAAGTTCTCATAAACCAAAATATATAAATAAATTAATTTTCATTTAACAATATCTTTTTTCAATTAAATTTCAAATTTTTTTATAGTTAAGAACAATCTCTTTCAATCATATTTTAAATTCTTTAATTTTATTTAATCTTTAGCTAGTTCTATAACGATCTGATACTAGTTGAACCTTTTAAACTGTAAACCTATTGTCTTATCAATTTAATTTTCGGTCCAGTTTTTAAAAATTGGTTTTAATTGTTGAGTATTTATAAATTTTTTTAATATTAGAACATCTCTAAGCACTTCAAATGGTATAGAGTATCGTACAATTGATTTACTATTTCAAATTATGAGGCCACCCTTGATGTTGAACATTGCTAAAAACTTTACTACACTATTTACAACTCTTGACACCATTGGATCATCTTATTGAGGAGCTAATAATAGTTCTTTATTTTTGAAGTCAAGTTTCTCTCTATAGAATTACTTCTTCTCTTGGTTGATTCAAAAGGGCATGTGGGGTTTTGTGAGGTAACTAAAAGTGGACAAACAACTCATTTCGTAAGCAAATTCAGCATCCTTAAGTTGTCGGTTAAAGGAACTGAGAAATTTTAGTTGAGGAAAAGACAAAACGCACCGAACCAAGTACTTCACTTTTTGTAGTTTATGTATTAATATTCGGTGTATTGTTGTATTTTTATGTAGTTTGGCGTTTTCATTTGTGAGTCTTGTTGTTCTTATTTCTATTTTGTTTTGGTTTTATTTCGTCATAAATAGAAATTATGGACGTGTCATCTTATTGCATGCAACTGTTCCGACACGTATGTTCGTTGAGGAATCAACGCTTTTGAAGAAAATAAAACGACACCATCTTTGTATCTTTACATATTACAAGACATCAACAATACTTCTAACAGAAAGAGCACCTGATGTTGGATTGGATCGAGAAGGTGACTAATAGCTAAGGAGTTGGCATTTTGGATGTAAGAAACTACCAGCTGCTCGTGACTTTGTAGTTTTGTCATTGAACCTAGGCTCTCTACTAGAGGTTTACATCATATCATTCAAGGGTTTCAAATCCTAATAAAAATGCATAACGTAAAAAGTACTCGGATCATCAGTGAAAGGGAAGTAAATGATGTAAATGGGGAAATACTTATTTTTTATTTCACAACTTCAAATGAGTTTTTTAAAGCCGAAATGAGCGCAAATTCACTGACATCTTCACGGGATTTACTCATGGGAATACATTAAAGTCTTTGTGTAGCTTTTTGTATATGTAAACCTCTGAATAGGTCAGAGTATCCTTACGTTCACGATTTGTTACAGCAGCTACAAGGGACCTTAACCTTTTATATATACAGCAACTATATTGGGTCCTCTTATCATAGGCTCGATATGAGTTTTTTTTTTAAATTAAAAAATTGGATTGATAGATAAGAGATGAAGAACAATGTTAGGAGAAATATATTACTCTCCTTAATCTCCTACAACAAAAACAACAACACAATATTCAATACATACTAAACCAAATAGGACATCAGTATAGTAAGGGCACCGTTGCTTATCAAAGCCAAGTTGATTGTAAAGAGGTAAAAGACCCCTATCATTTGCACCTCTAAGATGCTAATGCTTCCAAATTAGGGCTAAGAGATCAGAGGTAATTTAGAGGCTTCCAACTCGCTTCCATCATCATATTGACAATATGACAACTCAACTCCTTAAAAAAGGCAGTATTTGTTCACAAACACAAGTCAACTAAAGATATCATTTATACTTCATTTTCATAGAGGTCGTTTAATCCTATATTATTGATATTTGGGGTTTTTCTTTTTTTTCTGGTTAATTTCCTCTTTGCAATTTTTACCTGCACACAAAAATCTCCTAGAATGTCAAGGATTCGGTCTGCAATTGATGGAGAATCACAATCTTCTGTTGTCAAACTAATCAGAGTCTATTTTCCTCCTAGACTTCAACTCATTGATTCAAATCATTTATCGAGTCACTTTATTATCTTTATTAAGATCAAATACGATTGACTTAACTAATAAGTTATTAAAACCGTTAAAATACAATCGATTGTTTTCTACCAAATGGAAAACTATCTAAAGCATAATACTCTAGAACATAAATAATTAATTAGTAATGATAAAGATAATAATATCTAACCCATAATATCTATCAATTTTGTAATTTGTTCAAGGGAATCGAATTCAAATTTAACAAAATATTTCTATTTTTTCAGGTTAAAACCACACTTAATGTTGGATAAGAGTTTTTCTCTTTGGATCAACTTATTCCGACCTTGGACTATCAACTTGACTTGTGGGCACAAATTGAACTCATATTCATATCAATCAGCTGATTTCCATCTCCCCAACGTCCCAATAATAAAATTATTTCCAGTATTTTAAAAACTAAATTGGTTCAACGGATTTAACATTAAAAATTTTAAATCGGTCAAAATTTTAATTTAATAATTTTTGTTGTTAAAATTAATCAATCAATTTTTATAAATTAGTCAAGTTTTTAATCAAAATAAACTCATTACTTTTCATTTTACAATCTTTTTTTAATTAAACCTTACAATTTTCGATAAGACATATTTTATAAAAAAATTTTAAATTCTTCAATTTTAATTAATTTTTAACCAATTTTAAGACAATCTAATATTAGTTAAACCTTTTAAATCTTAAACCTCTTGCCTTACTGATTTAACTTTCGGTCCAATTTTAAAATCGTTGATTATTTCAACTTAAATTTAAAAGAACAAAAGAAAATGCAAAAATTTGCATATCACTTATGATTGACAGATTATTGCAGAACAAGAACGTCTTTATAACTCGTTCTAGCTTGAAAATCTCCAATATAACCTTAAATTCCAACCATTCAATGTCCTAATAATGGGATAGTTCAAAATTTTGTAAGAATTATTGTGAAGAAATACATGGTAGAACATTATGGTGAACCAAAGAAAGGGTCTTGTGCCATCAAGCACTGCAATGCAGACAATGCCCTGCAAACTATGATGATACATCCAGGTGCCCTAGATCAGTGTCAGGAATAGAAAACCATAGCTCGAATAGCTCCGATAGATTTTACCACTTCATTGGCCGAGGTTGTGCGGAACCAAGTCCTGATTCTGAAATTGTCCAAGAATAATGTTACAATTGTTCATGGTGCGAGCATCAAGAAGACCATGGTTCCATAGTTTGATCATAAACAATCTCCAACACCTGACCATAAGCAAATAGGATAGGAGATGTAAAATTAGTGTGATGGAAACAACCTCCTGACATTAATGCCCATTTCCAATTAAGAACCGGAGCATATAAAACTGTAACAATGTATGATTAAAAGTCAACAGAAGAAGATGTAATACCAAATTAGGTTTGGGGCTCTGACAAGATCTTGCCCATGCAATCTTGAGAATGCCTCACATGCCCAAGGGATGTGACCATCTGCCAATACCCTAAAACCCGGATGTGGAGAATAGGTTAAAATAAAAAAGTAAATGATAGTTACAAATAATTCATCAGCAATGAGTTCTTGAAATAGATGAGTTAGTGAAGCTAAGTGTAAGATCACAGGTATCTCTATAAGCATTCTTGATCTTATTTGTGAGTGACTTATGGCAGGACTTTACCAAGTTCCAGAAACTAACACAAATTCTTACTACCAGGTTAAATTCATCACAGATTTTTGAAGTGGCGCACTCACCAAGATGTAATGGTTGATTTCAGATTCAAGGACCATTAAAGAACAACGCAAAAGAGACAAGACAGTACAGCAAGCAAATGAAAAGTATCTTGGCTTAAGCTTAAAATAATGCTGATAGTAACACGTCTTGTGGTTAAATAAAAGATTCGTCGGGCTAATGAATCGGGAATTATATGTCTACAAGAGCATATTTTGGTAACAAACATTTATCCACTTTTCCACACAACTCTTTAAAGGTCTAATCCAGTTTTCAAATGAGGTCTTATTTAACAATTCCAACAAAGGAATTGGGCAATCCTCCTGTCTCACAGATACGAGAGATAGAATCTCTCCAAGTAGACAAATCATATAATCGATCGTGTTAAGAACCTCCCACAAAAGAGAAAGCATAATATGGTTTTGCCAAAATTCTGCACAATAGAGAAAGACCAACAACAGAAATGAAAATAACCAAACCGCAATAAAGCAGAAAGAGAAGCTCACCTCTGCTTCCTCACAAAGGAGTTCCATAAGTGCATCATTTGCTTCTCATCTTTAGTTACATCAACAAAATCATCTAGCATCTGCAATTGAAAATTGTACTTTTTGTGATTGAAACACAGCAAATCTCAAGCACATTGCATGGTCAATTGTTTGAAAATAGTCAACATTAACATAAGATGCTGTTTCCAGTCACAACTGTATAGATGGTATATTGACTTGGTTAAGCCATGTAATGTAAGCATCAACATACCCTTCTATCTTCAAAATCAGCAACATCATCATCAACTTCGTCCTCGCTATCACGATCGGACCACACTTGCTCAATTGCCATTGGCTGACCATAGAAAAGGTTAAACATTACAAATATTTTAATATAAGGAACACAAGAGGTTCATGGATATCATTAACAGAGGAAAAGTGAAAGGTTGTTTTCCAGAAACTAGTTACTTTCATCATATTCTTTTAATCAATTTAAATTTCAGCATACTCATTAAGGATTCAGCAAAAGCTAACAAGGGCTTCAGAAAAAATTTAGAAGACTTACATAATAATCAACTCAAGGAACATTAGATTTTCGTCATAGAACCTTGTGCATAGGGGAGTAGTTGCATATGTTTTTAATTTCGTTATATTACACTATCAAGGGAAGGTTTTAACCACATCTTCTCACACGTCTTTTCTTCATGAAGGCAAACTACTAAATAGTGATTCCTAAATATTAAGTCGTGCACAGACCCTCACTGATATTAAGGCTATCATTATAGTTTCAGGAGCCATTTCATTTTCAGTAGGAAAAGAATACAAATCTCATAGAAAGGTAACAATTTCAGTTGACGAATTAACAGTAACTAATCCTCTAATACTAACATAATTACAGACAAAAAGTAAAATAAAATATTAATTAAAAGAGGAAGTCATTACTCACTTGAGCCCTATGTGAATGGAAAAACTGACGTTTGTGGAGGAGACTGCGGCTAGAGATTAAAAAAATATATCAAACAGATGTCCATGTATCTGTAAATGTTTATAAAAAAATTGATGAAGAAGTACCTATATTAGCTTACTAGACAACCCACATTGCAAACCAGTATATAGGCTTAAGAGTTAAGACTCGTAAGTATGAGGGAAGGAAAAGGGAACTGTTAAAATGAAGACTGACATGAAAGAAAGGAATACCAAGTACAAACTTATGTCCTGTAATACTAGGGGTGGCAATCTAAACAGGTTAGAACTCCTATCATCTTAAAGTAACAGACAAATTGACATATACATTGATGCTTGATAACTGAAAGTGTCTAACAAGTGCAAATTTTAGTAATTAGTGGTAACACTTGCTTTTGTTGATGAAAAAGAATGAAAGAAAAGACAAGACTTTACACACACTTTTTGATGTCAGATCGTTCAACTGATAATTTTCTTGTCTTTGCGAATTGCAGCATGGCAGGAGGTGCAAGATTGTTTCCAGATGCTAATTGGACACGCTCAATATCAGGAAACGCTTGTAATGCAGCACCTGAAACTCCTACAACATCCAGATCACAAGCAATGCATTCTGTACAGTCAGGCACACTGATGTTCACATTTGGTAATTTTTTCACACCTAAAAACAAAACATCCAAACCAAGTTGGTTACTTAAAAAAATTAAAAGGAAAATGAGTAGAAAACAATAAATGGAAATATCCTAAGAAAAATTTCTAAGAATTCAGCCTGCCATATGTTACCATGCAAGGAAATTTTATGATATGAGAATTACTATAGGCATTAAAAAAAAAGATTATTTTCACAATTTACAAGACAAACTTTGTTGAAAACACCTCTAAATACATGTATATAGAAAACGAAAACCTTCATTTATTTGTCACCATTTCCTACCAAAACAAAATCTTACCAACGAAAAATACCAACTAGCAATGATATCTTTAAAAAGTTGCTGTCACACACATCCACTGCTCTCAAAATTCTAATTCGTTACTGTTCAATAAAATTATAAGCCACATCTAACCCAAAAATGGTTATCAACTGCAGTCTATATAATAAACATAAGGGACATACCGTCAGCCTTCTCAAGAACCTGATAGGTTCCAACAAGCAAGCTTGACTCTGAGTCCACTGGATGCACATATTTCCTGTTTTGGAAAAGGCTCTTCGTTCTTTTGCGTTTTTGTTTCTTTGAGCTATATTTGAACAAGCAGTTAAAACGTCAGTATAGGCCATAGCACAGGATTCAGATAAATGGAACACCATTGAATTTCAAAATAGCATGATCTGGTATTCCCATTCTCCAAAATTATGGAACAAGGCCAAAGCAACTTACAGGTCAAGAAGGTGAAGGTTCTTACCAAAAGGAAAATGTTTGTTGTTTGGGATCCACACCATCTGCAACTATCTGAATAAAAAGTTCTAACAATCACTATTTTAAATGAGCCAAATACATTGAAGTTCATTATTGGAAACATATGAATCTCAAAGTTGGAATCTACCACAAGATCAGTATTTCTTCCTGAACACAAAGTAATTAGGACTTGCAAACTAACAAATTGATCCTATTTGATACTAGAAGAAGATACTAAAGTCATTAGCACGCTTTAATAGACAATTCTCTCTCGCTCAAATCTCTAGTCAAGCAAGTTAGCTTCTAAAACTCTTCTCAGAGTTAGTGCACAAGGTAAAAAAAATTCTGACCTCAGATCTCCAGATATCAGCTTTTACTGATATATTTACAGCTTGGAACTCTTCAGTCACCTGATAAATGCCATCTTATTAGTATAGTCAGGAGGCTTAAGTTATCAAGAATTCAACAAACAGTCGAGAAGTTTACCAACCCAAAATTCAAAGTTGAAGAGATCATGTGATGACGGTAAATGGCATCTCAGACCCTACAAAGAAATATGTGATTAAAATTCTTTTGAGCATCAAAGACTAAATGATAAATCAAAAAGCTGAGAAACAAAATAATATGGGACAAAAGTAGTAACTAGCATTCTATGTTTATCAAAAGAAACAAGATATACAGCGGAAACATGTCTAACCTTGAAGCTAGCACATTTTACCAAGCAAAATGGACAAGAAAAGTCTTCAGTAACTGCAGCCAAAATCATCAAATGCGAGAGAGAAGACGATAAAACAAAGAATCAAAGTATGGGGTAACCAAAAACCCATTATAACTGTTAGGTAAACATGCAACTTCAAGGAAAGAAGAAAAGGTAGAGTGAAACATACTGTACCATAGGAAGATTACCTTCAGTTTTCTGCAATTTATTATTGTAATACCTATAGTTAAAAATCACATTTCCAGCTCTCAACCTGTAAACAAAGAGAAGAAAAGCTTCAATGACATATGCAAAAAACAAGCAAAAAGACAAAATCACAAAATGATTAGAAAGAGAAGAATTACCGAATAATATGAGATAATGATGAAGAAGAAACGTCACTACACGTATACAAATGATAAGGAGATCTTTCCTTAGCACCAATTTCTTCCGCAGATATATTAACTTGCACTTGTTGTGATGAATTCTTTAACAATTGGAACAATGAAAAGCAGCATATACTAATCAGCCAAGGTAATCCAGAAATATTTAGCCAAAAATTAAGAAGGCATTAAGAGAACAAACCATGGTTTCAGTTGTATATGGAATTTGCATCAAAACACATTTTTCCTCGTCTGAACTCAACTACAAGGGGGAAAAAATGAAAAGTAGTCAATTCTGCAGAAAACTACTAATATCTGATGAATCCTGCAACATTAACTTGCAATGCATTGGCTATCAAACAGTTCTTCAACCATGTCACTGTTTCTCTAGTTAAACTATTAAATAAACATATTCCATGTCATTAAGTCAAAAGGTTAGCATCCAAGCATCAGTATTTGTTGACATATTCCAATAAGCGTGACATATGTACAGATGAAAATAACGGCACAAATGTTGCAAAGTTACACAAGATTGGAAGCAAAAATGTTAAATCTCCTTAAGACAGTTAATAAGCAACAAAGCATTTGATGTAACCAATGAGGCAATGATAAAATAACTACATACCAACAGGTCATTAAATAGAAAAATTAATACACGATTGATGAATTGTTTGTTCCTTCAAAAGAGCCATCACAATACCTTCAACAAGCAAGCATTCATGTCAACAGACAATATCAACTCCACTCTTTGTCCAAGAATCAAATTCGGTAATTTCTCCCAGGAAGTGTAAATTGATTCCAAGGGTATCTTACCCAATAGGCATGATCCACCAGCATTTTCTGCAATGTACTACACTATTCAAACTACATAATGATAAAAAAGAGTTGAGAGAAGAAAAAAGAAGAAGATAAAGGTATAGAATGAATAACATCTTGACTAATTTATAAGTAGTGAAGCTTTTAGTCACTGCATGCCAACAATGAGCCTAATGTTATGTATACCAATACCATGTAGGTTAACGTTATAAATAATAACATGAGGCAAACATTTTAAAAAATATACCATACCCCAATGATTCCTTGTCAAATCAATACCACGCATAGACCTTTGAGCCCCAGCTGTACAGAAAGGAGGACGAATAAGATCAATATTTGCAATCATAGGTGGTCTCCCAACAAAACCAAAATAACTACATACCAAAGCTAACAAGCAATATAGCAAGTGAGCCGGATTTAGCCTCCAAAGCTAACTTATTAATATCAGGGAGCACAAAACTAGCTTGCGCTTGATTATCTCCCTCAACTCCAGTGAAGTTGGTCAAAATAGATGTACGATTAAATCCGTACACTGCAGAACACTACATGTTGGAATACAGTCAAAAAACTATCATCGAGAATTACAAAAAGATGTCAAAGAGTGAGTCTCGTGCCATAAAGAAGACAATTACTATGAAAAAATGAAACAATTTCCATAAACTGATCAACGCATAGGACTGGATAAACTTGTACCTCTGCAGCTTGAGTCTCAGAAAGGAGTCTTCCCAGCAGAATGTACAAAGGAAACAGACACTTAGATTCTACAACTCCATTCAAAGCCCTCGAAAGTGAAATTGTCATTTGTATCCTACAAATTTAAAATAAAGAGAACTTGGTCAGTATCTTCAACACATTTCCACTGGATTCCAGATGAGCTTATGTGAATTTCCTTATGCATTTGGAAATTGTGAAGTTAGAGTTATTGCATATATGAGAAGGGCAATAAAACTTGTCCAATCTCCATTACCATAGACAAATTTGCAAATGCATTCGAGAGAAAAAACTGATAAAAAACCTAATGAAGTCTTGAGGAAAAAAAAAAAAAAAGGCACCTCCTTTTGTGCTTCGCTTGCAATTTGTAATTCAAGCATCTCTGCAGGAACATCGGCTGAAAAGAAAAGAAAACATGTTCAATCATGAATATTACTAGAATAACAACAAACAAAATGACAAAATTAATTCAACAAATTTGCTAAGCGAAACAAAGAAAATCCGATAATATTGAAAACTAGAAACCTATTTAACCACGTTAGTTTTCACAAGGGGAGAATCCAATCAAGGACTATGAAAAACTGGATCAAATCATGCTATTAGGCCGATTTACAACCATATGATCACCAGGAACCAAAATTTCAAGCCAAACAAGCTATGAAACCCAATAAATACTAAACATCAACAACAGTGACGAGACAAATTACATTTCTGACAGCTCGACGCTGAAGGATGTTGTAGAGCTCGACAGGCTTGCAATAAACAGAAAGACTCTCTTCAGCTGCCATTTCCTCTTCCTCTGATAAATGCACTCGACCATCTTCTCGGCACATCTGATTCGTGTTTCTTGTATAGCTGCAATTGCAATAAACATTTTCAAAATAATAATAATAACACAAAATTCACTTCATCACTAAACAAGCTTCAAAAACCACTCCAAGAGAAATAATCAAAATGAAACACTCAAAAATTAATCGTCAGATAGGCAAGCCTATACGAGGAGGTTTCACGAGCCACTAAAGGAATGCCCGGCATTCTTCGGTTACGTTGAGACACTGCATAGCTCCATAGCTATCAATCACTTGTTCCTGACCTCGACCAATCGCTTGAACCCGGAAAAATCGCGATAAAAATTCCAGCTCGTTCTTTAGGTGTATCAGTTCGAATCTTGGACAAAATCGGAAACCCTAAGGAGAGGCGTTCGCTTCACACTATGGGGTTCGGGAAATTTCAACCTGTTCGTCTTTTGGATTTTCTCTTTCCTTACAGGTAAGGTAACAACAGATAAGCAGCTTTTCACTCGATTAATTTATTTTCATGACCCCTTGAAGGCTTGAACAGATTTTACTTCATTAATATTTAATATCTTTTAAGTTTACAGAAAGCAAGAGATTCTCACCCGTTGTCTGTTGAATGTTTATGATATTTATTAAAGGGATAAGATATGCTCTTTTCGGTTATGGTGTCACTTAATTTAATTTTATAACTTATATGAACTAATTAAATTTAAATTTAAAGTAAATCAATAATTCAAGATAATTATAATTAATTATTACTTTCAATTAAATTTAATTAATTTAATCCTATTAATTATTACTAGTTTGATTTAATATTATTGTATAAATATTATAAATTTAACAAATTTTTAATTTTAATATAATTTTAAGGGTATAAATAAGTAATAAAATAAGTAATATGAGAGAATTTTTTAATTTTGTTATCCTTATAAACAAGATTTACTACTCATAAGTATATGTAGTTTTTACCAATACTTAATTGAATCGTAAAAATTTTAAATCATCTAATTTTATGGATCGATTTTTAATTTTTTGGTTCGATTTATTTTAATAATGTTTGTTATTAAACATTAATCAATTTATTAATTAATCAGTCAATTCTTTAATTTTAATATAATTTTAAGAGTATAAATAAATAATGAAATAAGTAATATGAGGAATATTTTAAATTTTTATCCTTATAAAAAAGATTTATTACTCATAAATAAATGTAGAATTTGTCGTCATTCGGTTGAATCGTAAAAATTTTAAATCATTTAATTTTATAATTCGATTTTTAACTTTTTGGTTTGATTTATTTTAATAGTTTTTATTATTAAAATTTAATCAATATATTAATTAATCGGTCAATTCTTTAATTTTATTCTATAAACTTTTTAAATATTAAATTTTTTATTTTCCTGATATAACTTTTGTTTTGAATTTTAAATACCGATTTTTACAAGTAATTAAGGAGATGATATTTCAAAAAGGTCATTACTATCCACAACCAGGACTGGACCACATTACTATCCACGACTGGACCACATTACTTGCAACGAAACCAATGGATGTGGACAACTCGTGACCAGATTAACTTTTTTTAAAATAATTACAAAAAATTCGAAGTACAATCACATTTTTCAAATTTTTGAATTTCTAGGAAGACTTATAAGTTAGATAAAGCCTTCAAATTTTGATTTTCAAATTTTTTAAATTTAAATTTAAAGTATAATCAATATATAATTTATTTATTAATTTAAATTAAATCAAGTTTGACTTATGCTTCAACTCTATTATAAATAAAGCAGAATCACCTAATATTCCTTGGAATTATAGTCAAATAAGGAGGTGTCAAACAGTCTTTAAGTGATACTAAAACCAACCTCCCAAAGGAACTCATTTTAATTAGGCTTGACAATTGAGCTCGGCCTGAGCTAGGCTCCACTTTGCTCAAGGCTAGACGAACAATGATAAAACATCAGTTGTTTTTCAAAATATGAAGTTGTTTTAAAAAATTTTTAAAAGATAATAAGTGAGGTCGCCTAGTCTGGCTAAATTAGGGTTCAACCCGATCTGACCTATTACTCTTCCTAATTTTAAGTTTGAATTATTTGAATTTAAAATAACAAGGGTTGAGTATTATGAAAACCCTCCCGTCAAAATCGGATTTTGAGTTGTTTGAATTTTTTAAGGTTTTGTATTAGAAATATAAGTTCGCATTTTAGTTCATAACTCAGCATTTACTTTTGACCTCTTGATTTGTTGAGCAAATTATTTAAAATACATTATTATTATTAACTCTTACTATTTGATTTTTGTTTCTGATGTATGCTCGCAAAAATCGCATACACAAGAATTTGGACTAAGTATAGCTGATTAGTGTTTTGCACATGCATCTTCAATAAATAGGTAAGTATGAAATACCCAGGTAAGTTTTTCAATCAACTTTTTGAGTGTTATACGTAGATTAATTTTGTTCAATTTTAAATGAATTTAGTGATTTTCACTTGATTTTGGCTCAATTTGCTCCAGAATTTTCATACCAAGTACTTTTTCTTACTCTCAATTTTGTTTTCTGCTCGATTTTGCTTATTGTTCAACTAGGTTTTGGATTCGGAATGGTTGCTTCAATTATGTTTGATTTTAATCACGAGGGTTGAATGACTTTTATCATTTCATATTGCGATGTATTATGTGACCTCATAGTCCTTCTAATGATAAAATTATGTGTTGTAGGTTTGTGATTGTGCTGCTCATTTGGAAGTGTTATTGTGCTTCTGCTGGTCTTGTTTTGATGCCACCAATTTGTAACGTTGGAGATAAGCAAAGTGCAGGATGGATAGGTTATGCTATAATAGCATAATTGTTTTTTGTCTCCAGTTTACTATGACTTTGTGTCGTTTGATGTCATTACTGTGTTTCTTATTAGTTAACAAAATAGGATATTGGTATATAACTGTTGTTTCTTTGTGTTTTTGTTTTGGATTTTGTCAGTTCTGTATAGCATCATAGTTTGCTCAGCACCATCCTCGATAACAACAATTTTTTCTTCATCTATTAAATAGCCAAATAGAGAAGCTTTTTCTTACCTTTTATTGTTCTTTTATTTTTCCTTTTGATTTTTATTTCATATCTTCTTTGGTTCTATTTTATTTTATTTATTTATTTACTTACTTATTTAATTATATTTATCTACTCTTTTAGCATATCTTCTCTGTTAACCTACATCACTTTTTTATTATCACATTAACATATGGGTCTACCGAAAACAGTCTCTCTACTCTGTAGAAGTAAGGCTGCGTACTATCAGACTTTCCCAGAGTCCGATTTGAAACGAAACTCAGACTGAGTGTGACAATGACAATGAAGGAGACGATGATGATGATGATCATTATTATTATTAAAGACATGCATATAATGAAAATAATAATTACAAATTCTTTCCTTATAAAAAATTTAAATTTAATACCTTATCCGGAAATGATATTTTTAGCCAATAATTAAAAAAAACCATGTTCAACCAATTCAACCCTAAAAATTTTAAACCATTTAACTTTTTGGTTTATTAAAAATCAATCAATTAATTGATCAAATTTTATTAATTAATAAATTTTTATAAATCATTTTTTTACGAACATTTTTTTTAATTAAAATTTAAAATTTTCAATAAGTAAGAACAATATGTTTTAATAGTATTTTAAATTCTTTAATTTTATTCGACCTTTAGCCAATCATAAGAAATTTTGACTCATTTTGCTATTGTAAAATCTATTATAACTTTAAAGTTTCTGCTTCTTGGACATGTGCTATGATGCGCTTACCTTGGGAAGGCCAACCAACAAGAATGAAAATTTCTTCTCATTTTAGAAGTGATCAACAAATCTCTGTACAGGCACGTCATAAATAAGAGAAACACAAACAAAGTTTCTAAATTGTTTATAGAAGAACTGATAAAGCAGATCAATTTTGAGGTGAAGAAGGTCTACACCAGGACAATTGAGAGGCCATTCTTGCATAAAGCTGTGTCGATCTGTTGCAGACTTCAAACGACTAAGAAGAGCAACAACCGGACTGCTTGCTAACAGGTTGCCCGCGTATCTGCACGGTAGCGGGTCTTGCATTGTTTGATGCAGGTTGACTAGCCATTCTGTAAAGGTATAGATCGTAATCAAATCACAGATTGCAAAACTAAAGAACAGGAGATCCTACTTAGAAGTGTGGGGAGTAACAATTAAGGCATTTTCCTCAATGCGTGAAACATATCAGCAAATAAGTATTCACCTTCCCCATTCACCTCAGTTCAAACATCTCAGATATCTATATACTAGAACATGTACCTATTCTTGATGTCTGCAGCCATAGCCATAAAAGCCTCCTCTACATTGGTGGCACTTTTTGCACTTGTCTCCATGAACGGAATCCCGATTTCATCTGCAAATGCCTTTTGAAAACCCAAAAGATTGGTACAATTTAGTCGTCAATTAGCACAAAATACTTCAGTTTTTAACACAGTACAAACCAAGAACTAAAGATTCATTCTACCTTAGCTGTTTCATATGAAACAACTTTGTTAGCTGTGAGGTCACACTTGTTCCCAACCAGCAGTTTGTTCACATTTTCACTGGCATAACGGTCAATCTCACTCAACCATTGCTTCACATTGATGAAACTCTCTTGGTCTGTCACGTCATACACTATCTGGCATTTGCAATGACAATAACCAAAAGTATTAACAGAAAGCACAAGATCAAAGGACTTCTTTATATAGAAAATGAAAATAGAACTCACTATGATGCCATGTGCCCCGCGGTAGTAACTGCTAGTGATTGTCCTGAAACGTTCTTGTCCTGCAGTGTCCCACTAGGAACAAGGAGAAAACAAGAACAACCTCAGTAAAACTACGATAGCCATAACTAGCCGAGGAACCAAATAAAAGAAAGAGCAACACTGAACATGTGCTTATAGCTAGACTACTATGTGAATAACCTATTAAACTAATTCCCATAACTTTGACCTTTTTGACCCAGATGGGTTTCCATGAGATTGGTTGTACTACTACAACCCAGAAAACAAAAATGGGAAAATAGATCTCACTATTTGAAGTTTAATGGTCTTCCTATCTTGCTCCACTGTGCGAATTTTCTGCGAAATCACAAATCAAATGTGGTTCAGCCGGATTCTGACGAGGCTGTACGTGACCGTTTGGATTCATGAAGACAACTGTTGAGCACGAGAATTCTGGCTTAAGGATTCCTGCAAAACAAAGAAGGCACGT
>JAOTAY010000007.1:27305033-27320559 GCA_025629805.1 Erythroxylum baracoense | reverse complement strand
AAATGATACATATTTAAAAGTTTAGGCTAAATATAAAAAGAAAATACTACAAGACCTATAAAAATGATAAAGATTTCTTTATGAGAGATCATTTATTTATATCTTAGTACGTCAAAGTTTTATATTATAGGTTATATTTTCGGTAAGTTCCATAAGTGTCATATTATTTTTGATTATCTCTCTTTAAATTTTCTTAGGTTTTTTTCTTATATTCTCTAAGTATAATCTTTTCGTATCTTCTCGTTGGAGTGTCTGCATATCTTTTCTTAACATATATTTATACTAATAATTATTTTAAATTATTAATTTAAGTCAAATTTAATTAATTATGATAGATTTTAAAAGTTGAATTAAATTATTATATTACTGATATTAGTTAATCTATGTCTATAATGTTTTTACTTTACTATTTCCTTATTATTTTTTAAAAATTTTTTAAAACTATTTTTTTAATTTCTTAAATCATAAGGAATGATTTATATTTTTTTACAGAAAAACATAATCATTTTTTTAATAAAGAAATCCGCAGTTACTATCCTTCTAAATGCGCACTGAGTAAACATTCAGATTGGCACAATAGCCTCTAAATCAAGCTAACCGGATACTCCGTATTAAATAAATCATGTATGATAAACTTGATCGAAACAGTGTGTTACTGCTGAAGTAACTTTCGCCGTCGGGAGTAAGGGCACGCTAGAAGAAATAGAACAGAAACGCTGCAAGGGAGCAGCCAGGGTGCGAGGAAAAATCAGATTTGCAGAAAAGAGAGAGTTAGGGTTATCATTAATTTTCTTGTTATTTAATTACGAGTATTACAGCCCTATTTATACTCACTCCTATTTACACTCGGTTCGACTCTTACGACAAGAGCAAAGAACCACAGCGAAGAAATCCCTTGAAGGAGAACCCTATTGGTTTACTCAACTCTTTACCTTATACGACAAGTTAAGGACTTAAAAGTAAATTAAACAAAGTTTATATTTTTTTGGTTTAACCACCGCTCGCTTGGGTTTAACAGAGTGTAAGTAGGAGAATTCAATTACAAAATCTGCTGACCTTATCCCTTTTTACTCTATCAACTCAATCACTCCCGGAGGGCATAATCATTTGAATATTCTTGGAGTACATTTCAAATGGCTATATAGGTTGCCTGAAAGAGCGTCTACTTGAACAGTTTTAACTTGTGAAATTAGATCAGTTCATAAAACGAAATGATTGGAGCACTTCCTTATGTTTTGGCATGAAATGTTTTTGTTGCTAAGTAAAACTAACTGGGTATGATTAACCTCTACAAGTAAGATATGACAGGACAATAATGAAGGTTGGTGGTTAACCAACTTGAGTGCTAACCTAAACCACCTTAATAAAAAGCCTCTTGCCCCTTTAAACCTGTCGCATTTCATGTACTCATGATGTTGATTGTTGCCTCTTTTCTTGCACAAGGAAGCTTTAGTTAAATAGTAGAATGGATAATGACCCGGCTCAATCTTTTGAAAATTTTTAATTTGGTGTTTAAATTTTTTAATTTTTTAATTAAGTACTAATTTTTTAAAATCTTAAAATTTTAATTTTAAACATTTGTTTTTGTTAATATGACTAATAGACGAACGTTCATGTGATATTTAGTAATCATGTCATATTTTTTAAAATAATCTTTTGAACTTAATTCTAAAATGTTTTAAAAGATTAACCACTCAATTGAAAATTTTAAAAATTTAGACACTAAACTATAAAATATTAAAATATTAGATAGTTTTAAATATGTTATCTCTAATCAAATCGTTGTCTAAAAAGTCAACAACAAAATATAAACAAAATTTTTTATTAATAATAACTCACAACATAGTTTTTTAAGTATATGATATATAAAATTTTAAATGTATAATCCATGATTTCGATATTTTAAATTTAATTAATTAAATTATTGAATCAGATTTAAATGTTTATTAATTAATTTTAATTAAAATATAAAAAATGAAATTATTTTAACTTAAAATTTTAATACGTGGGTCCAATATGTTGTTAAGCGACCGTTTCACCACAAAAGCTTAAACTGTTGTATGAGGCTAACTTAATTAATTTTATATATTCACTAACACATCCCCTCAAGTGAAAACTCTTTGGGTTTAAAACTTGCACATGTTTACTCTACCCTGTATTGAATAATAAGTAGGTGGTAGGATTTAAACTCACGACCACTTGGTTACGGAGACTCTGATATTATATTAAGCGACCGTTTCATCACAAAAGTTTAAGCTATTGTGTGAGGACAACTTAATTAGTTTTATATATTTAGTAACACATGTCACGTGATACAATGAAACCTTTATATGGATTAAAAATAATTCAATTTATATTACATTAATTATGACATAATGCATAATAAATAAAATTTTAAAAATAATGCATAATAGATAAAGAGTTAACTTTATCTAAGTTTTGGTTCATTAAATTTTATTTTAAATGCAACAAATTAATAAAAATATTAAAATCAAATTTACACTTTTTCCTTATTTATAACAAATTTTGATTCAAGAAAACACATTTAATATAAAATCTCGAAGATATTAAAACACTCAAATCTTAGGGATCAAATTTTTTATACCAATTATAATGTTCCTATCATATTTTATTAAATTTTATCTACATATTTACATAATGTATAGATGAAATTTAATAAAATAAAATAAAAACGGGATAAGTAAAAAGAGAATTTAATTGGCAAATTTGAAACCTCAATGGATAAAAGCTCTTTGAAGAGTTCCCGTGCCACAACTACAAGTGGCTTAATCAAAACTTGGTACCTGTCAATGGTACATAATGTACTGAAGCTCTATCGGTTTTCGTCCTGTTTTGGTGATAATCTTAGTTGGAGTAACTCATGCACGAACTGATTAGACTTTTGAAGAGATAGAAAACAAATATGAGTAGGTGCCTAGTCCTTTTCTCTATCTTGTCCCCTAAATTAGAGGAGCACAAGTGATAGGGATTGCTAACTTTGCTTGAATAACTTGGCTTTGCAATATCATGATTAAGAATATTGAAATATGTTTTGATTTCACACTTATAAAATTTAAAATCAGTATTTTTATGTATATATTAAATAAATTATTGGGTGCATGTAAGAATTTGTAACGCCTTATAATTAAGTAACAAATTTGAGGTAATTAGTATTTATGAATTTAACTAAAGTGAGAAATAATTCCTAACTCCGAGATATTTGAATTAGTAATAAAAAGCAAGAGATATAGACTTCTTGTGTAATTTTAAAAAAATTATTTAATTTTAAAATTTACTAAAAATTCTTATAATTTTTAAATTTTTAAAGAACTTTTTTATTAAAATTTGATTAAAAATAATAAAAATATATGCAACATGAACATCACACTTATATAAATCAAATACTACTTACATGATGATTTAATTCGACTCAATTCATAAATTCGAATTAAACTAACTAAATCTAACATAAATTAATAATTTATTATAATTATCTTAAATTATGAATTTATGTCAAATTTAATTGATTCAAATTAAGTTTAAGAGTTGAGTTAAGCTATTATAGTAGTGACATTTTATTGGTTTATATCCGACGACTAATGTTCATATTTATTGTCATTTACTAATCAAAGTTTAAGAGAAAGATTTTCCGAAAAAAAAGAAGGGTTTTCTCGACAATTTTAAAGATTAATTTTTTATAATTTTTAAAATTATATAAAAAAGCTCTATATCTTTTATCTATATATAAAAAAATAGTTTTTTGGGGAAGAAAAATTAGAAACTAGTTTTTACAGTTAGAATATGTATTTTGTTACTTAAGACAATGCTTATTAAATTAAGTTCCATTGAGTTTGCGGGGAAGCATAATTAAGGACACGTAAAGACATTAACAATCTCACACTTAAATGCTACTTGAGTTCCAATTTTAGAATAATTTTGTACTACTTAAAGCAATAAAACGACAAAGCTTTGACAGGCACTGCGTTCTCTAGAACAAATTTGGTAGAACAAGCCGCCCACGGGACCCCAATTTCCTACAAGAAACGCAAGCTGTCACGTTGAAAATCCCACAAGGAAAGAAGAGGTCGTCATCACAAACTCTAATCAGGCGATATTTTTATCATATTTTATTAAAATTTATCTGTATATTTATATAGATTATACATAAATATATAAATGAGATTTAATAAGATGAAGTAAGAATAAAATAACTGGAACGGAAAATTTAATGTGCTAATTTGACTAATCTTTATATTTTGAAAATTATTATTTATTTTTATATAATATTGCTTTGTTATCAAGTAAGTTATTTTGACACATTTTATTAATTTTTTGTCTGTTTATAATTTTAAAACAATATCTTAAAAACTTTATTATTACTTCATTTTTGGTATAAAATAAATAAAATAACTGATAAAATAAAATATAACTAAGTAATTTGTGTGATAATTAAATGATATTGTAAGAATGTAATTGATAATTTCTAAAATATGAGCGAGTTGAAGTAGCTTCAAGTTGACATTAGACTAAATTACCTAATTCAAAACTCATAATTTTTATGTAAAATGAAATGTTTTAAAAATAAGATCAGAAGTTAAAACGATAAGATAAGATATTTAAGATTTAAAAAGTTTAATCAGTATTAGATAGTCATAAAGTAGGGTAATGATTAAATAAAATTAGAAAATTTGAAATATAGTTGAAAGAAAGTATCTTTACCTATCGAAGAACTTGAAGTTTAATTAAGAAAAGAGATTGTTAAATGAAAATTAATTAATTTACGATAATTTATTAATTTATTAAAATTGACAAATTAATTAATAAATTAATCAATTTTTAACGATAAGAATTATTACTTATTAAACTAAATTAAATCAAAAAATTCAAAACCGAATCGAAAAATTAAATAAATCTAGATTTTCACGTTAAATAGACTGAACCGGTTAAATTTTTTAATAAAATTAAAAACATCATTTTACTCAAAAAAAAAAAAAAAAACTCAACCAACTGAACTCGATTGGGTGAGCAAGACCCAAACCTGAGCATAGCTTTTATCTGGGACAGGTCATTGCCAACACTAGTAAAGGACAACAAAGAGTCACTAGAATTGAAATTCACTCTGGCAATCACACAAATCTTTGGTTCCTTGCACTTGCATTAGACTTGCTTATGTCATCCATAATTCTCAGTCACATAAACCACAAGCTTTTCTTCGAAAAGAAGTATGAGTAATTATCACGTCATCACTCCAACTTAGAGAAAAAGTATGCAAATCCAATACTCTCTGGAGTCTTCTCTATCGTCATTAGTAATTATTGGCCTTGACCATGTTTTCGATAAGTTTCTTGTATGCCTAATTTTAGATCATTGTTCTCTTACTTATCTTTGAGTAAAGTATATTTTATTTTAATCAAAACTATTATCTTTTTCGGGATTTTCTCCGTTCTCCAAATATTTGGTAACATTTTTAAAAGTAATATAATATTATAAAAATTGTTTACTTAAAATTTAAATTAACGAAATCTTAAACTCTCGAACAAGTGTAAGACAATCTTGCCTGAGAAGCAATTTTGTAATTTTCTTTTATAATTGTCTGACCTAATAAATGATCTAGATTAATATGTCTAAGTTTAGATAAAAAATAGGTTCCTTTTATATAGACTTGGTCCATATCCACCTTGTGATGGGAAAGTCTGATATAAAAGTTATATTAATAGGTTATGGTCTCATGCAGTTGCCCATATCATTAACTAGCATTCAGAACTCTGACTTGTTAAGAGGACTCGTGTGTTTGAGAAAACTACTAAAAGATTTAGAACACTTGTCGGTGAACATTTTATATACAGGTCTCGGGAGATTGAATCTCGTTTGGCAGCCGAAATCAGCTTCAGAACACAGGATGGATCCGAAATCAGATATTCTGTATTTTTTCGTTTTTAATCCTTTTATGACCGATCCTGAATACGTAATAAGTAATCTCCTACGTATTACATTAAATTCTATTAAAAATATTTATGACTTTTAAAAATTAATATAAAATTTACTATTATTTAAAAAGAAATAAGAATTTGTAGTCTCTAATCAAAACTATATCTTCTTCGGGACTCTCCTCATTTTTGAGTGAAGTTGTTATCATAATTCACACAACTTTTATATTTCTATGGTAATAATCAATTGTATTCTCAATAATATTATCTTAGAAGCAATTGCTCCCTTTTCACTCCTCAATTTCAATCTAACGACTTCTTCGTCAAGAAACTTTCTTTTCTTACCACACCCCACCTAACATGAAAATTCAATTTTTTAAAATATGAAAATTCAAAATAGTGAAAGAGAAACTAGAAAAGAGAGAAAGGAAAAGAGTTTGAAACCACCCATATATCCCTTTCATTAACATAAAAAATAAAAATTCAAGGTCTTATGTAAGGGATGACATTATCTATACAGAGCATCTGGTCCACACATTTCTAGCACAAAGTATTTAGTACAAACGATTTCATAAAAAATAAAAATTCAAGGCCTTATATAAGGGATGAGATTGTCTGTACCAGATGCTCTGTGCCAATCCTGTGACGGAGTATCTAGTCTACACATTCTTGGCACAGAGCATTTGGTATAGATAATTTCATTTGCTTGTGTAATTAATTGTTTAGTCCAATTGATTAAAAGTCTTGTATAATTAATTGTTTGAAAATTATCTATCATAATTAATGTTTTAAAAATCGAATCGAAAATTAAGACAGTAAGATAAGAAGTTTAAAGTTTAAAAGATTCAGTTGATACTAGACCATCATAAAATTGACTCAAGATTAAATAAAATTAAAGAATTTAAAATATTATTAAAAGTGTCATTGCTTATTTGAAAATTTGAAGTTTAATTAAAAAAATATTGCTGAAAGAAAATTAATTGATTTATTTTGGTTTATTAGATCTTATTAATTAATAAACATTGACTGATTGATTAATAAATTGATTGATTTTTAATAATAAAAGTTCTTAAAATAAATTGAGCCAAAAAATTAAAAATTGAACCAAAAAATTGGACGATTTAAGACCGTTGATCATAATTTTAAACCTAAATTTGGCTAAAAATTTAAAATACTTGAATAAGAAAATTAGAAGGGCATGGCTCTCGCGTAATTAAAGAGGAAGAAAATGCTAAAAGGAATTGTTTTTCTTTGATTAACGACCAAAATTTTCCTTTCTGAATAGGGACACTCGTTTTCAGGTATAAAAGGCAATGACTTAACAAGGAAAGCAAGTGCTCTCTCACACGCCATATAAAACAGAGAAGTACAGGCTGTGGTGTCTCTTATAAGCCACAGCTAAACCCCAAAGAAACACAACTGAAAACCGAAGCAACAATGGCGGATTTAGAGACTTCGACGGTGATGCCCAGAGTCATAACATTCTTATCCGCACTCCTCCAGCGAGTGGTAGATTCAAACGACTTCAGTTGTCAGTTCATCCCACACGAAGTTTCAGTCTTTCATGGCCTTGCAAGGCCTTCCATATCCATCCAGGACTATCTTGAAAGAATCTACCAATACGCCAATTGCAGTCCCTCTTGTTACGTGGTTGCTTATGTCTACCTTGATCGATTTGTGCAGAAACAACCCTCTTTTCTTATCAATTCTTTGAATGTGCACAGACTGATTATCACCAGTGTCTTGATCTCTGCTAAGTTCATGGATGACATGTAAGTTTTGCCTTCTTGAAACCTCCTCCTCTTAATCTTTCAGTTCTTGTTCTTACACGGTTTACTTCTTATGATTATGTGGGTCTCTGTGGTTTAACTCTGTTCTTAATTTTACCTCTACACATGACAATTGCATTAAAAGCTCCTGGCATTTAGTTTCTTTGTTGCTCAGCGGTGAAGTTTCTTCATCCTTAACTCTGTTCTTTCTGGTTAACTCTTACGTGGTAAAAAGATTTTGTCTTCAATGTAGAATTTGGTTCCTGCGACTTTTCTCATTATTGTCCGATTTCGTTTTCAACTAATTTTGCACTTTCCACCATTTTTAATATTAACAAATATAATTTATTTCCAGCCACTTTTCTCATTATTTGGTTTTTTAAAATACCCTTTCCACTATTTTTAATATTAATAAATTAAAAAATTTTATATCATACTCCTCTTATCCTACTTTTAAGTCATTTCGATTCATTCCCGAGCTGTCCCAGAAAAGAGTCTTATGATAATTAATAACGACCACCAAATAATAATTATATAATTATTTCTTAATAGATGAATCAAATTATGTGGTCATTTTGTCATTGATTATTAAATAATAAGAAAATTTTTATTTTATAAGAATAATATTTTAAATATTTTTTAATATTAATTATTCACTAAACTTCTTTATTAATAAATGTTGAAAATTGGAAATTATGTAAATTTTCTTTTTATATAAGGGAATTTAAAACAATTGTTGTGTAAAAATCTAAAAATTTTAATTAAAATTATTTGTTAAACCATCTAAATTAAGGTAGAGTTTAAAAAAAAAGAAAGAAAGGAGGGTCATAACTATTTCCTCGTTTTGAACCAATGAGCTCAGCAAGGTAAAAAAACACCCATGTGAAGATCTCCGTCCTTTGTTATAGACAACACCAACAAAGTTTGCGGAGGTTATTGTTCCTGTCCACGGCAGTGTATTGCAAATTGGAAGCACGTCATTATCATGTAGTGAGTGACAGCTCGATCAAGGTCGTGCATCCTTTAAGAACACATCGGCCTACCTATTTAGTTATAAATTATAAATTTTATAGAAATTGTACCAATTCACATAAAATGTAATCATGGTTCTGATTAATGTGCTCTGTTCTGGTCTTGTTTGATGTTTCAGAAGTTACAATAATGCATATTATGCCAAGATTGGAGGAATCAGCACAGCAGAAATGAACGTTCTTGAAGTGGATTTCTTATTCGGTTTAGGTTTCCAATTGAACGTGACACCAACTACCTTTCACACATACAACCTTTACCTCCACAAAGAGATGTTGATGCAAACAACTCCACTATCAGAGCCATCAATGCACATGGCAAGATCACCAAAATTTCATTACTATCTAAATGAAGATGAGTCCACCCATCAGAAACAACTCACTGTTTGAGACCATCTCGTAGGGTGTGTATACATGGAAAAGTTGGGTGTACTACTAATTTTGTGTAAAGCAGAAAACTTGTAGCTCTTTAGCTGAATATGGTCGAGGACTTCTTATCTGATAATACTTGCTTTGCTTAAAACAGAATCTGGAGCTGGTGCTGAGACTTTCAGTTGAATGTACATATGCGTACTCCTTATTTTCAATGTATGATCTGATAAACGTTTTCTGCTTGCTTTCCTACTGATATGCTACAAAATAGAAGAACTTTACAATGGCAATCGACAAATGCCAGAGCCAATGTCGGGTTTGACTCGAAGTCAATGGAATAAGTTTTGAGTTGGATGAACTATGTCAAAACGATGTCATTTTCAGGCTACTCGAACTTAATCGAGCTCGGCTTCAGACTGTAAAAAAGTTTGGGCCGATTATAACCGGAGTCCGATCTAAACTACTGTTATTCGTACCTGATGAAGTGGTACACTTTCAACTCGCAAATTGGTACAAGACAGAACAAAAACAAGCGTGCCTAGACTGGGGTTTGTGTATATATCCAGGACAAACTTGTCGTTTAACGGAAGCAATGATTCAAATGTTTGTGTACCGCAAAACTATGGCTATTACAGCCTCCATATCAGGGTTGACTTTCTCTTTGTATCACCGTATCAAAATTTTTACTTTTGCAGAATGTGTATATGGTGGGGACATGACTCCATAACTCACGGATCTTCCATGTGATTGGCGTACTCCTAGAAAATAGACAGATCCTGTCTGGATCTCGTCTTTTTCACATTTGTTCGCCCCAAAATATCTATTTGGATGACTATCTCAGGTGGAGGATACAATGGAGATGTGGAGTGTTCACGATGCTGTTGTGTCAATGACACCGGAGCCTTACTTCAGAAGGTTCTGGGACTTTTTCCTGTGAATGGCGAATCTACTTAAATCCAGAAGATTAAAATGTGTTGTTTGCTCGTCCAAGTGATGGAATTTAGCTTTCATTTGATTGCTAATCTAGCTGTGTTTTCAGGCTAAATTAGTAATCAATTGACTCCATGCTGACTCAAAATTCGATCAAGTTTGAAACTTACAATTTGAGTCCGAATATTTGGACGTTTGAAGTCTGATCAGGTCTAACCTATTAATTTTGAATTGGATTAAACAAAATTTTTCATCTACTTGGTCAAAGGTGGTACTAATTAGAAGTAAAGTTATACTAAACTTATTTAAAAAATGGATAGATTAAATTAATGATTTAAATTTAAATATTTAATTTGTAAAGTAATACTTACAATATAATTATAATTTTTTATTTAAAACATTATAATAAGATAAATATAAGGTGAACCTTAAAACATAAAATAGGCCTAACAAAATTTTAATCAAGGTATATCCTTTACGAAAAAGAAAATAAAATCCTTTTGCGTTTAATCAGAAATGACACAACTTTACAAATTTCTCACCTTTAAATTAGACTAAATGTCTATGTGGATGAGCTTATACTAGTAAAAATTTTATCAGTAGAGCTTTTTTTTTGAAAAGTTACAAATTTGAGCTTCTTAAAAAGTTATATTTTAGTTTCTAAAAGTAATTTTCTATTAAAAAAGTGCTTTTAAATTTTATAGTCAAATACTTACCTTTTTAAAAAATAACTTTTACGATAGAAAATTATTTTTTTATTTTCTAAAAGTTGAATCAAACAGGTACTAAACCCAGAGAGTTCAAGTGTTCAACCGTTCAAGCTTGGAGCATGATGTTCCTTGGCAACCTCGATGTTCTTGAAACCTTATTCACGCTGAAGTATAAATAAAGGCTTTAGGTCCAAAATTTTGTTAGGCAGTCACAGGTAAACCCAACGTCAAGTGGCAGCCCAAGCCACTTTATTATGTAACTCAAACGTATACGTAAAATGTGTTACAACGTTATTAAAATAATAATCATTGCACCTTAAAAGCTATAATATAGATAACAGTAGAAACGTGTTTAGAATTTTTATACAGCGCTAAAGTGAAAATTACACGTTTAGCACGTGTTTAAATAAATTAATTTTAAGTTTACGTAAGTAATTGATAGGTTCAAATGACCTAGTTATAACATGACATAGATTAAATTTATCAATGCTTCCAAAATCAATTCGGAAGTTATATTGGTAAAATAAAAAATTTAAGGTTTAAAAGGTTTATTCGGTATTAGACAATTATAAAATTGGTTGAAGATTGTATAAAATTAAAATTTTGAAAATTAATTAAAAAATGTAACTACTCATAAAAAATTTAAAATTTAACTGAAAAAAGATAATATTAAATAAAACTTAATTGATTTATTTTGATTTATAAAATTGATTAATTTATAAAAATTAACTAATTAATTAATTCACTGACTGATTTTTAACAATAAAAATTATTAAATTAAAGCAAACTAAAAAATTAAAGATCTACAGTTAAAAGTTTTCACTTCTTAAATCTTAGGATCCGTTTCTAATAGGATCCATTATCATCTTTTAATGTGGATATTACTAGAATTATAATAAAATGAAGGTGAAAACAAAAAAGGAAGCAATTGAAAAGGACAATTAGCGGCTACTGCGGCTTAGACCTTTTCATTTGTAGACAAAGCGGATCATTTAGAATCGATCCAACCTTGGCTTGGAACAATTAAAAAGGACATTTAACGGCTTATCCCTTTTTATTTGTAGACAAAGCAGACTTAGAATCCATCCAACCTTGAATTAAAACAATTAAATATATAATAATATGTAATTTGACTTGCCCTGTCTTAAAACAATATAGGTATATAATGATGTGTAATTCGAGTACTTTCTAATGATAGAATTATTGTTATTTTCCAACGATACCACTCGAGAACCTTAGGTAAAGGGTTACGGGAATAACCAGAAAACCACCAACGATATGATAGAGCAGACCTTTACAAGAACTCTAAGATAGACAAAGAAAACTAGTAGCTAAGACCTTAACTATGCTAAACACAAGCTATTTCTCTCTAATAAGCGTCAAATCTCAATGTTTGCCTTATAGGGATTTAAGATAACCGATCTTTCCCTTATAACTTATAATTCGAACAAGATCATAGATTTGATACTTTTTAATGCACATAATCCCTATACAAAAGTAAATGTAGAGCATACTTGTATCTACGTAAGATTCTTATTCAAGAGCAAGTAAAAAGCATACTTGTATTTCTAAAGTAATTTTATTGAAGACTAAAGAGAGAGAGAGATTTTAGAGAAAAATCTTATAGAAATATTAAATTATTATTCAATAGTAATCTTTACAAAGAAGATTACAAAAAGACAATATATATTTGGATAAGAACAATGTCACATTACACCTTAAACGGATAAGAACAATATCACATCAACTATTATAGATAAGAACAATATTACTTCTACTATTATAGATAAAATCGATGTCAATTGAATATGAAAATATGACTGAATTTGTTCTAATTATTTTTCAGGATAGAGTGAAAGAAGGGAGGAGCTTCTCGAATGAGGAAAATGATCCAATGACTTCGAAAGAATTGAAATAGAACTATAAATGTAACTTTACTATAATTGTCGTTACCAATAAAAATAGAACTTTCAATACATATTTGCGAGCGAACATAACTATCAATACAATTATTAATCTTTTGAACGGATGATAAAAAAAATGGGTTTGGATCTCTTACAAAAATGATTTGAAAGATTCAAAATAAAAAGAGTGGTATTTGTTAGTAAAAATATAATACGGCAATCAATCAATATAAATTGATTCAAAATCTTATTCAAATTTAATATAACACTTATAAGTACGTAAGAAATGTATTAAATCAATTGTTTGGCATCGCAATGTCGGCTCTTTGCCACCTAAAGCTATAGTATATTTTAAGGGTTAGATTATTCGCCCACTAAAGTGGTACTGTGAGTTGGTTAGTTTGCTTAAAAAGAATCTTTTTTATGATCAAACCTAATCATGTCATCGTTGACGTTTTTTTTTCTCATCAATCAATAAATCTCTGTACTTGTCTACTTTAGATGTCTCATATTTGTTGAAAAAGCAATTGATGAGATTTGGTATTATCGCATAATAACAATGTCGTACCGTAAAGGCAAAATAATTTTAAGTAGAAGGGCTCACAAGCCTAATCATCATCCCCGTCTAAACCGTTAAATATTCCCTGAAATGCACGGTGCGAATGTTGTGCGAATTGATTCGATCATTTAAGTCGATATACTTTAAAGGAAAAAAGGAATTACCTGTTAATTTGTAACTGATCTAACAAATAAAATACAAAGATATTTAAACAAATACGTTATTGTTTATTAAATAATAAATTTATTAAGTTACCCTATTATAAGGACCCTAATAAAATATTATTTTTGTATTTATAGACATTTTAATTATAATTATTATATAATTAATCATGTAAGGATTAATATGTTTTGACGCTTATTATGATATATTTTAGTAAGTAGTATTTTGATATAATATGAACTGTATAAAGATAGTTGAGTAAGTGAATAAAATATTCGCCACGTTCTAGTGTTATTCAATAATAATGGTTTAAAAATTTTGTTAATTAAAGGAAATCGTGATATGAAAACATATTTTTAAATATCAATTATAAATTAATCAATAATTAATAATAACGGCCATGATTATATTTATATAAAATAAACATCAATTTTATACTTTATGCCTAATTGAAATATTAGATGACAAAAAGATTAAATTATATATTATAAAGATGCAGTGATAAGACGAGTCAAAATCACTTTAATATTATTAATATTCGAGTGATAATGTTAATCTTAATATATGATTATGCATTATTTAATTAAATAATAGAAATAAATTAAAAGAGTTTTTACTTTATCCAAATTTTAATTATGAAGTATAATTATAATTATCATTGTTAATTATTATCCATATATTAGTAACTTGATGAGTCATATTAATTTAAAAGAGAAATCAATTTAAATAAAGTTATATTTAATTATAAATTTTAAGAAATTTCAAATATAAGATACAAATTTTATTAAAATTATAATTGGAGTTAAAGTTAAATTTTAATTATAATGAGAAGTTTAACTTAAAATTTGAAACAAATTGTAGTGTCTTTTTATAGATAGGAACAAGACATAAGATAGTTAACGTTATTGTCTTTTCCTCTCAAAACGTTCGAATTCTTGTTCTTGGTTTGGAATAGTTTGTGGTTGACAATTCGAGAAGAAAAGTTTGCAAAAACTTGAATCAGGTAACCTTTTGACTCTTTTGTTTATGATTTTTTTTATGAATTCAACAGAAAGAAACGTTATAAAAATTTTAAACTTTATTCAAACATAAGTTGTGTTTGAATCTAAATAATTACTTATTCTTTGTAGTTTTTAAACGTAATCACATGTTTAGATTTATGCTAAATAATCAGAGGTTAAAGAAAATACGGTGTTACTGCAGAAATCAATAAGTAGAAATAAGGTTACGATAAGAAACTGATTCTGCGGTAGAAATTTTACTTTCTATTAATAATCTTTCACTACAAGTATTATTTTTTATTATACTCTTAATTAATATGATTAATAATATATTTTTATGAATATTTTATTTACTAAATTTATTTTATCTATATTTTCTTATTTTAATTTAATATTTTGTTATTTATAATTTTAAATTTATATGAGTAATAATATATATTTTAATTATTTATATAATAATTAATAATTTATTAAATCAATAAATTTTTTAATAAATTTATCTCTTTTTAACAATTATAATTATATTTGTCAAATATCTATTTTCATATTTCAACAGTTACTAAAATAATAAATTAACAATTACAAACATATAAATACTTATCATTCCAACAAGTTTATTTTAACAAATTATCAACAACTCACGTTTTTCAAATCAAACCTTAGTAAAATAAGGTAAAAACTATCTCATCAATTAATATTTGTAACGTTAATTTCGGATGGACTAATCATTATCTTTTTAGCTAGTGATTTCCCATCTCAATCACTAGTCATTTCAATCTTTTTGGAAGCAGAGACTATTACTCATAGAAACGTCAAGTCAACTTAATTAGCAATTAATGCTCAAAATTAAAAGATCCCTTAAAAATCTTGACCATATATATATATTACATCGATTTTTAAAAAATTGACGGCTGCAGAAAGCCAGTTGGGATCGGGCCACCCATTTAGACATGAGGCAATACCGTAGAACAATGCGTGTCACCGCACCTAATAATTCACAACGTTAGGAGTTGGTTTTTAACTGATACACGAATACACGATCACTAATTGGGGTCCTCCGTTACAGTTTCCTTAAGAACTGTAACGCCAAGCGGCGGGACTTTTTGAAATTAGGGTCTCGTGCTCTTTCGTCTTCTTAGTTTATGTCAGTTCTCTTTAAAGTGT
>JAOTAY010000007.1:27274818-27287090 GCA_025629805.1 Erythroxylum baracoense | reverse complement strand
CTATTCAATCAATCATAATAACCAACCAACCTTTACCATTCATTCCATTCCCATTGATTTATTCTCATACCCCTTAATTAAGCACCCCTTAACTCCTAATTATAACACCACTGAGAGCATTGATGAAGATGTCTCTTGGTTAGAACTGTGACCTCACATGCAACGTAATAATAGTTTATGCTTGAACTTACTCTCTAACGTAGTGACAATCAATCTCTATGTATTTAATGCACTCGTGAAACATTGGGTTAGCCATTATATGGATAGCAGATTTGAGTATCACGGAAATTGGTCATGGGTTCATGATGAGTCACATCCAAAGAAGTCAATAAAGACTTCAACCATACCATCTCACTTGTGGCCACATTCATCGCCCTATACTCGGCTTCCACAGATGATTTGGACACAATACTCTATTTCTTTGCCTTTGACGAGACTAATGACTGACCGCATATCACAAAATAATCATTCAATGAGCGACATGAAAAGGAACAACTTGAAAAATAAAAAATTTTAAAAGTTTAAAAAAATCAAATTGAAAAATAAACATAAAAATAAAAATAAAAATAAATTAAATTAAAAGTTTGAAAACATGATTAAATGTCATTCTTCTTATTTATTAAAAAATTTGAATTTTAATTAAAAAATTATTAAATAAAAATTAATTAATTAATTAACTTTAATATATTAATTTAATAAATTTATCAATTTTTAATAATAAGAGTTATAAAAAGAGTTAATTACAAAATTTCCAGACTTTTGTCAATTTTATAATTATAACCTACTTTAAAAAGTGATTTAAAAATATTTAAATTTTTAATTTATTTCAATTCTAACATAGACTTTAAAAAATGACAATAAAATATTTAAACTTTCAAATTTTTTAAATTCTAATTTGAAATTAGTATCTCCATTAAATTTGGTGACATAACTTTCTATGTGTTCCAAAAATTCTAACTATCAATACAGCTTAGCTAAAATTAATATAACAAATAAAGATTAATAAAACAACATTGCTTAATCTCATAACTAAAACATCGTTATTTAAAAATGACCTAAATTAAATTACACATTCCCGATACCCTCACGTTAAAGCATAAAAAGAATGAACTAAAAAACAAAAAGCTTCTTAGTGTAATAAAAATTACAATGCAAGAATAATTTCGCACGTTAAAAGAACAAAAAGAAAACAAAAAGATTAAAGACATCAAGAGAATACACAAATAACAGAGACTGCATAAGTTGATTTAAAGATTCCATTTATAACAATGCCATTTTACTAATTTTATTTTGATGTATTAGTTTTGACTAACGTATAGTAATAATTAAAATTTTTAAAACATGACAAGCCACTTCACTAGACATTAATGTCAATTTAAATTTAAAAAACAATTAAAAATTTATTCTTATTACTTCATATTAGAATTGAAAAAATTAAAAATTGTTTTAAAATTTGAAATATAATTTTAATTTTTAACAGTAGAAACTGATAGATAAGTCGCATCAATCAAAACTCGTCACTTTTGTCGTAATATTTCACTTTAAATACTTACAATGTTCGATTCCTTTAAAAAGCTTCTCTAATCTATCAGTTAACATAACTATTAAGAATTTCATCTTTACAACTGCATCTATGACTGTTATTGACTGAAACAAGTTTACACTCTTGTTGACTAATATGGTCTAATACATCAAACTGTATAACAAAAAAAATTGAAAAAGACAAAACCCAAATCAATCTAAACATTCAACGACCAGAACATTCTAGTTAAAATCCCGCAATCTTACCCCTAACTAATCAGAAAATTCATTTAACAAGAAATTAAAAATGGGTGATCTTGAAGTTAAAGCTACTGCAACAATATATTGCTAACTAATGTGTCAAGTGTGATGCCGGGGTTTTATAGGTTGTTCCAACATTACTTATAATACTTCAATAGCATGTCAACAACTTTTTGCTAACAGGAGCAAATGGATCCACCATGGAAAAGCAAATACATCCTTATGCAACAGAATAGGGGTCTGTGCACAGCTTTGGCATTTCTTAAGCACTTGCTTCGACAAGTGACATTCAGGGCGAGTCATCCGGATACATAGATCATCTGTGCCACCTACCCAATCCCAAGTGTAGGATTGTGCCAATGATATTAAAAAAACACACAATTAGGTGATGATTATTCATAATCCAACAATATAATATAAAAAATAATTATGAGAAACATGGATTATAAATAACCATCATCATCCGTAAACCACTTAATTGTGCCCTTTAATGAAAAACCACCTAATTGTTTACCAAAAAAGAATAATAAAAAATTAAGTAAATGATCGCTCAGTTCAGCGGGATAGTCGACATACAAACTTCTCATATCTAGAAGCCTGTAATCCGGTCTGTTGAGCTTGAAATTTGGAGGTCGTCATAGCGATCCGTTACAAAATAAACACTATCAATACAAACACTTCACTATGCAAAATTCAAAGCAAAACAAAGTTTTGCATTCGGAGAGTTTATGAGAATGCATGGGAACTTGAAAACTAACTCCAAGAATCTGTTGTTTAACTTGCAAGCATTTCAAAATAAACATTTGTCATCAATCATCATCAGAATGGAATATTTATTCTCATCCATAGCTCTGGGAAAGCTATGTAGGAAGGTGTCCTAAGATTTTCCAATTTTCATCCCTTGATGACATAAACAAGAACAAAGAGGATTCACGGCACTAGTACTGATTCTTGTAATGTCTCCAAAACAAGATTCAGATGCACACGTAAAGAGACTACCGATTTAGATTCAGAAAATGTAATTGAACATCACTTGGCATAAGAGATGTCAAGTGATGTACAATTACAAAATAAACACGTCAATACAAACACTTCACTATGCAAAATCCACAGCAAGACAAAGTTTTGTATTCGGAGAGTTTATAAGAATGCAAGAGAACTTGAAAACTAACTCCAAGAATCTGTTGTTTGACGTGTACGCATTTGGAAATAAGCATTTGTCATCAACATCATCATCATCAGAACGGAATATTTATCCTCATCCATAGCTATGGGAAAGCTATGTAGGAGGTGTCCTAAGATTTTCTAAGATTCATCCGTTGATGACAATAAACAAGAACAAATAGGTATCATGGCACTAGTACTGATTCTAGTAATGTATTAAAAAGTTAAGTTCAAATGCAGACGTAAAAACAATACCAAATTAGATTCAGAAGCTGTTATTGAACATCACTTAGCATAAGACCATCTCAGATCAAGTGTTGGATTATGATATTAATGCTTCATCCTCATCTTCAATAACGTTTGAAAAGAAACCAACAAATTCAGAGTACCCATCAAAATTTATGCATAAAAGAAGCTGAATGTTTGTAATCAATTCAAATATAGTATACAAAATGAGATTACTCAGTGGTGGCCATAAAGACATAGGTTCGATTCTGCCAGCTGATTTCCTCAACTTGAAATCAGAAGAGGGAGCTGTGGATCCTCATCGTAATCTCAATTCATAGTAACAGATTAAAAAAAAGGTTTAATTTTTCCAAGAACCCAAACAAACAAATCTAAACTTGATAAAGAAAGAAAGGCATAAAGATCACTCAGTTCAGCGAATATCGACACGCAAAATTCTTCTCAAGAAAAGAGAACCCTGCGTTCCGGTCTGTTGAGCTTGAACTTCACTGAATCATCAATGCGATCTCAGCTTTACAAAAACCTCTCAAAACTGAAGAAACGCTGTAAAAAGAGACTCAAAATTTAAGTGCTACGCGAGAGAACTCGCGGCTAAGAATTTAGGCATAAGTTGGCTGCCAATTTATAGGGCGTCAAGAGCTCGATTAGGGTTACTTCAGTGGGCTCTGTATCGAAAATCCACAGTTTTATAGGCTAAAACTCTTTGCTGAGCCCAATTTGGAATATCTAATATCGTTTTTTAGGGTTTAGAATCCGAATTCTATTTAAGTTTTTTTAAATTTAGTCAAATATATATTAATTGGAAAATTTTAAATTATATCGATTTAATTTATTATAATAAATCAAGATTAAAATAAGAACTCAAATTCAAATTCTATTAAATTCAAATATTTAAATTTAAATTTTTGTAAATTATTAATTAATCATTTAATCTAAATTAAATCTAAATTTTTTTATCAAGACGGTGATTCTCAAATATCGCGTAACAGAATGTGATATAATGAGATAGAATGCAATAGAAAGAAAGACACAAGGAATGAGTTACTTGTTCTTAACGATCAAAGCGGAGCCTTTTATTCTGAATTCTTAAATTCGGAAAAAAAAAGGAGAGTGAGGGTTCATTTTATGATAAAAAATTCATTAATTTTAGGTATTTCATAACAAGAAAACAATGAATTCGTTATATTTCAAACAATCAATGTTACTAATAAGATACGAAGGCTTACTTTACATTATATTGTATGGTTTGTGTTAGATTAGGAATTGTAACAGAAAGAGGAAATAGTGATCCTAGCCCTAAATTATAGGGTCATTTCTATTCAACTACTAATAGTGCTTATCATGGCCCTGTAATTTAGTAACTGCTAAGCATAACTAGTCTATATAATCCACCATCTGTAACCATAAAAATTATTAATTTCAAACTATGTTCTATCTTTTTCTTACTGTGTCTAATAGTTTGTTGTTTTGATAATCCTTACTTTATTAACCACAACTTCTATTTTATTATAGTTTTCATTGATGCACTTCTAGTAGATATTGATGGTATTTGCGAATCTGTTTCTTGATCTTTACTTTACGAAAATAATATTGAGCATGTTTTCCGTCTCTTCTTAAGAAAGAAATGGGTTATTTCTTTGCAAAATTATGCTCAATTTCATATAAATTAAATATAAACTTTTTATCAATACTAAAAAATTATTTTTTAATCCTAAATTGTTTTAGAGCCTTTAACTTATACATATTGGTTGAATTATAGTGTATTACTAATCAATTAAATTGAGAATTATCACATAATTATAAGTCATTAACTCCTAATTAATTCATTTAAAACAAATGTTATTAATATATTTCCACGTATTTTTAATATTTATTTTATTATCCCTAAAGATCGAACAGGAATCTAAACTCAAAATAAAATTTAAAATAATAATTAAAGAATTCAATTAATTCAATCGATTCAATTATAAAAATTTTGAATAGTTTAACTTTTCGGTTTAATTGTTAACTTTTCGGCTCGATTTACTTCAATAACTTTTGTTGTTAAAATTTGATTAATTTATTTATTAATCAGTCAATTATTATTCATGAATTGATTAATAAATTGTTATAATTAAAATAAATCAATTAATTTTTATTTAATAATATATTTTTAATTAAATTTTAAAAATTTTAAAAATATAGATAATCTATTTCAATCATATTTTAAATTTTTTATTTAATTTTTATTCAATTTTATAATAAATTTACACGATCCTTTGTCCTTTTATCGAAACAGTGTATCTTTTAAGTTTTTAAAACATTTACGAAAAGAAATAGAAAGTCCAAGCGGTGATAAATCATGCCGGAGAGGGAAAGATACTTGACATTCTTTGGATTGAATCTCACCAAACAAGCTCCACTCGAATTGCCATCCATTAACCAACGCGTTCATGCCACGTGGTAAACCGTCTTAATACATTACCATCCAACTTAGTTTTTCTTCTTGTCGTCGCTCCACTTTCACTTCCGAACAGAACCAGCAACAGAGAGATCTTAAAGAGAGAGAGAGAGGTCTCTGAGCAGTTACTAAATGAAAGATGGCTTGTTTGAGTAGAGTTTTGGCGGTTTCTTTCCCGACGGCTCCTTTTCGGCCGTACAATTCTTGTCTCTATACCAGCAGCTTGGTAAGTTTAAATCGGAAATCGAAGTCGCGATGGCGATCGATGTCGCCGGAGGCTGATTCTTCTTCGTTCGGATCGTCTGTTGATTCTGATTCTTCTGAAAGAACCTCCAGCGCCGGGTGAGTTCCTCGTTTCCTCCGTCTTTCTGTTTATAGAGTTCAGTTTTATGCGAAATTTTGAGTAATAGGTGATAGACTGATGTTGTGAGATGTGAATCAGTTGATTAGAGGTTTGATGTGGTATTCTTTTGATTATAGATTTTGCATCATAGAAGGCCCCGAAACGGTGCAAGACTTTGCCAAAATGGAGCTCGAAGAGATTCAAGACAATATTCGAAGTCGTCGTAACAAAATTTTCTTGCACATGGAGGAGGTGAGAGCTTCAATAGAAACCTCGCAACTTATTTTGTTTTATTTTTGACGCATAATTACTAGAGATCACCAGGCAGCTTACGATCAAATAGGCTAATGCTTTAGACTGATTTCACGATTAACTGAAGGGAATAGATATTTGATTATTAGCAGAGTTCTGACATATCGTTTCTTTGTTTTCATCGTAAAATTCGTACTGATTTATATTTGTTTTATTCTATATATGTACGTAAATACTCGTCTCTACGTAGTTGATTCACTATTTCTGAAACTATGATCAGTACGCAGTTTTCTGTGAGATGTATTTGAATGCTCAAGAGTGCTTTCAAGATAACCTGAAGAGCATTTATCTTTGATGAATTGTTTTGCTCTGTTCAAGTTTTGATGTTTTCTGATATGCTTTTCTTTAACTCTTTAATGTGAATTTGTTGATACTGTTTATATCTGGAAATTTGTAGGTTCGTAGGCTAAGAATACAACAGAGGATCAAAAGTGCTGAACTCGGGGTGTTAAAAGAAAAAGAAGAGAATGAGCTTCCAAACTTCCCATCATTTATTCCTTTCTTGCCTCCTCTGGTTAGATTTTTTGTTAATATCTCTATTTTCATATGGTCATATCTCTTCGACTGCTTTAGTTTTAACGTTGTCTATTACATTGTGAATATACTATTTGTTTTGTGCAGAGTGCGGCAAATCTGAAGGTGTATTATGCTACTTGTTTTTCACTTATAGCTGGAATCATCATTTTTGGTGGCCTTCTTGCGCCCACTGTAAGTTTGTAAAAGGTTTATGTTGTTGCAATTTGACAGATTTGATATGCATTAGTATGTTTCAGTTAGTAAGATGTCGAGCTTATTTCAATACGCTTCAAGTGTATATGAAATGCAAAATTTGAGTAGAGATATCTTTAGTTTTGGGACGGTTTAGTTCACTGTACACACCAGAATTGTAACTAACTTAATGACCACTGCTATCACCATGTAAGGCTGTGAATGGTAATGATTGATTCAAGAATGAGTTTTCAAGTAGTAAGTGTTTAATTGTTGAGCTTCTTCTTTACCTATATGATTGAACCTTTTATTTATTATCGTTTCAGCTGGAGCTGAAGCTAGGATTAGGAGGCACTTCATATGAAGATTTTATTCGCAGTGTGCATCTGCCTATGCAGTTGAGGTGTGGTACATGGTTCCCTCTTGTCTTCGAGTGTTTTATGTTTGACTAGCTTACAATGTTGTTGCCTTTGATTTCGTTTCTGTATGATGCATTGCACATAGTTATCTTGAAAATCAGTTGACAGATTGTTCTTTATCTTTTCACAACCTGCAGTCAGGTTGATCCCATCGTGGCATCATTCTCTGGAGGCGCAGTTGGAGTGATCTCAGCTTTGATGGTGGTTGAGATTAACAATGTAAAACAACAAGAACTTAAAAGATGCAAATATTGTGTTGGAGCTGGTATGTTGCATTCTTTATCTGTATTCGTGCTCTTTCATAGATTTAATCAGGAGTAACTCCAAATTGAAGTCTTATGCCCAAGTCCTTGAGTCGTTTCTGTATGCCATTTTCAGCCCACGAGGCTAACCAAAAAAGTGGTGCAGTTTCTACTGTTTGAAAAACTGTTCTGGGCATACTTTCTAATCAATCCATGTCTCTTTGGTGCCCATTTTGGTTGTTGAGAGGATGAGAAAGGAAATGTTATAGTCTGCTCAAAATTTCAATGCTGTTATACTTGCAAATTATCATCCTGTTTCCTTTTTGTAGTAGAACTTTTTTTTTCCATTATACATATAAGTTTAGACTGTTTCCTCTATCAATTTGATCTTTGGTGATTTTGTTTTCTTAATTTAGGATTTTATCTTGCTCTACCAATTTCATTCACTTTTGGTAATGCAAACCGAACTTGCAATAACAAAAGACATGCATCTTCTACTAATTTCTTGCAAATGCAGGGTATCTTGCTTGTGCACGTTGCTCAGGCACAGGAGCTCTTGTACTCGTTGAACCAGTTTCAACAGTCAACGGTGGAGATCGGCCTTTGTCTGCACCCAAAACTGAAAGATGTTCAAATTGTTCTGGATCTGGAAAGGTTAGACTTTGAACTTTTTGTTGTATTGCTTTAGTATATTCTATATTCTGCCTCCGGATCTCATGTTTGTTGTGGAATGCCATGATTAGTTGTTTTCATTCATTTTATGATTCTATCATTATTTTGCTATCATCTTACTGGCATTGCAGTTTGTCATCTTAAAAATTTGTTAGCTTTGTGTAATGTTGTTTAGTAGTCATTTAGAAAAATGGTGGACCTTTCAGAAAATTAAAAAATTTTCAAAATCTTGTGGCTACTGTCACTTTCTTGTATGAAAATGTGATGGCTATCGTCAATAATCTTGTGAACAGTTTTGAGTAGGGAGGAATCATCCTTCTATACTCTGCATTTGTTAATGGATATAATCATCTTTTTGGCTAAACCTTAAACATTTATGGTATTGTTTTACTAATATTTGGAAATATCCTTTTGAAGTTTCTCTCTTTCTACAATTCTAATGTATGGCAGGTCATGTGCCCTACATGCCTTTGCACTGGAATGGCAATGGCAAGCGAACACGACCCGCGGATAGACCCTTTTGATTAGATGCTTGTTTTGCTGTATCATGAGCAAGATGCATTTTTTCATGTAAATAGTGGAAGTTTTGGATGCAGAACACCGGTGAGTAATTACTTCCTCATTCCAACTTTATTTATGTAAAAGTAAGTCCTTATCTGTTATATCCTTAAGTGATGGCCTCAATGTATGTTCAAATAACCAAAAGAAATAGGCCTTATGTTGTATAAAATCAGAGGGACGAAATAAGAGAAATGGGTCTGCATACCTTCTTATTGAAAGCTGGAAAAAGGAAAAGGTACAGAAAACTGTAACACACTTCATAATAGAAAAAAAATGATGAAAAAAGGAAATGTAGGTTTGTTGGAGAACAGAAGGAATCTTCTAACAAAATGGGTCCTATTTTATACGTACGAAAATACACATATAAAAACTTTTCGTGATATATTGTGCATTCTTATCATGGAATACCTAATTTTGAAAATATTAGGAAATGGGGTCTTAAATTTTGAAGTTTATAACTAGTCAAACTGACAGTTATCCTAGTAAACTGGCTTTTCGAAAATTTAAAAATGCCGAACTACTTTTCACAAACTTCTTGTTTGTCTGATATTGTTTTTTTGCGTTGTTATAATGCTTCTCTACTTCTAGTTTTCCATTTGTAACATAACTTCCTCCCCTAGAGAATTTCATAAACTGCACTTCTGTTGAGATTTGGAGTTTTGGTTTCATTTATGGTTTGCGTCGTGTTATTAAGATGCATTAAAGTTGCGTCGAACCGTGGAGACTGGAGAGATTTACCCCTTGCAATAATCTAAACTTTGAGCGCATTCTTGTACCATGGAGAGATTTTCTTTTGGGGTTGAAGTGGGCTACTTTCGGTTTTATTCCGTTATGGCGTCTTATTATTTGTTGGATGCATTTTCTATTTCATTTCTTCGTTGTTACTATTGTCAACATTCTTATTTGCTCTTCAAATTGCAGAAGCCTGAAAAATGGAGACTTTTTCTTAATCCACATTTTGCAAACTAATGGAGAACATAAATTCATTAATCAACATTCAACTTCAATTATTTAGGTCCAATTAGAATTGTTCTTATCTCCATGGACTTTTTTTGTCCGCCTTAGTCTTTTAACTCCTCATTTTAAGACATAATAATGGGCAATATTTTAGATTTGATAGGTCAAACTCGAATAAATTTTAACCAAAAAATTCTTTTGATCTTATTCTATTTTATTGATAAAAACTTTGAACGAAAAGATTATGCATTTGGGTTTATAAAAACCACTTGCGAAGAAATAATTTATTTTATTTATACTTTTCTATGGTGATTTTTAGTTTTTATTTTTATTTGTAATTTTTAATTTTTAAATGCAAAGGGAAAAGTAATTGGTTGTTAATATTATAATTTTTTAATTATTGATAATAATTATATTGGATAAAATATTTTATTATCAGTAATGATTTTTACATTTTATTAAAACAAATAATTTAATAATTAAATTTTATTTATAAATTAATTGTTATTTCAAATATTATTTTAGTTATTAAATCAAATTTTATTTAAAATTATGTTTTAAAGATAGTTTAATTTAATTCTATTTATTAGTAATTGTTAATTTAATTAAAAAAATTAAACTAAATTATTGAATAAAATTAAATTATTTATAAGTCTTATTAATGTTAAATAATTAAATATATAACATCAAATTAAATTAAATTATTTTTAATTATTATCATATTAAATAATTAAATAATATATTTAGTTGATAGAAAATTAAATTATTAAGAAAAGAAATTTTTTATGATAGTTATAAAAATAGAAAGAAGCCAAAACCAAAATTTAAAATTTTAAACAAATAAATTTTTTAACTGAATTTGAAAATAATAGTAAGTCAAAAATAAATCAAGCACTTTTGGCTTTGGTTTAAATCAAATTTGATTTCTCTTCTACGATTCTATTTTGAAAATTTAATTTGTGTAAGAGTAAACTTCTCAAATAAAAATAAAAATGTTGTGGTTATTAATATTAATAATTAAAATTGCAACTAAATATTTATCAACTTTATAATCAATTAATTAAATAGTTTTACGTTAATTTTATATAATTTACATTAATAAATACTAATAATAAGATTATTGTATTAAATATTAGATAATTATATAAATAAATTCATCAACTATATTAATTTCGTGGTATATATTGTTGAAGTTATCATTTAAGATTAAATAATTAATATTTTCATAGATTAATGTTTTTTAAAAGTTGAAATTACTAAAAATAAATTTGTTTCTATTTATGGTTTTTTCTTTGCAAATTAAGTTAAAATAAATTGTTTAAGTTTGGTAATATTTCTGCCAGCTAGAATAAAAGATCACATGAAAACAGCTAATCTCATGCAGACTCTGTACATCTTGTTGAAGGATTAAGTTCTGGCTTCTAAGGTATCCGGAAGGTAAATCACCCTCGTTAAACTAAACTGATGTGCATCTTCCTCCAAGCAACCTCTTCATCTTATCAATTCTGAACTAGAAAAAGAAGCAAAAGCCCACCTTGACCACTTTGGAACGAATTGTCTCTCTTTTTTTTAAAATTTTCTGATTTTATTCTCTTACAGTTTTTCATAAATATAATATAATTTATTATCAACTATACATATATTATTTAATTATTAATACTAATTATAAAAAATTAATAAATTTTAAAAATAATTTAAATCAAAAATCGTCAAATGTATAAAATAATATTTCATCTAAATTTATGCAATCTATTTATTTATATAAAATATATTGTCAAATTTTATCTAGTACGTAACAATGAAATTTGTTTTTATTTTTATTTGAAAAATAAAAACTAAAAATTTGTCATAAAGCAAAAATTAAGTTTTATAGTGTTTATGAAAGCAAAAATTCAAATTCAAAATCAAAATTACAAAGTTTATTAAGAAATCTTCGTTTCTTGTTTTCAATTTTCCATTTTTCAGATAAAAATAAAAATGCATTTTATTGTTAATGTCAATATGTTAGATCAACCTAAAAAATAACTAAATAAATAAATATTTTTATTTTTACTTCTTAATAAATTATCAATAAAATTATTATGTTCTAATATATAATTAAAATTTTATATAAAATTAATATCTATTTCTATATATTTTAATTATTAGAGCAAATTTTTTTCTAATTTCGTAGATTTTCAAAATCATTTAAAATTTTTAAAATATATTTTAAATTAAAATTTAAAATAATTTATGTTTTAAGTAAACTAATTTGGAATTAACTTGTTTCTTTGAAAAATTGAAGCCATTTTTAGAAAATATAAACTAATATTTAAATTATTTTTAAAAAGATTATAATACAACATCATAATTAATTTAATTGTAATTAATATTTTTATTAAAATTTTGATGGCAAAAATTAAACATTTCACAAAAAAAAAAAATGT
>JAOTAY010000007.1:27232595-27252645 GCA_025629805.1 Erythroxylum baracoense | reverse complement strand
TGCATATATGAATGCATGAACATAGCAATACAATTTTAAACACTCCTAACCCATTCCAAATTACTATTTTACCCTTCCCATTGATAAGGGGGTGTTACATGTTAGATATTTGGAAGCTAAGACAACTTCTTGGTACAGAATTTGAAATGAAACATCTCGGTGTAGCTCAGAAAATTTTAGGAATGGAGATTTACAGGGATCGAAAGCAATGGAAGCTCTTCTTATCACAAAAGAGCTACATTCAAAAAATTTTATCTAAATTTGGGATGAGTACAACAAAGCCTTTAAATACTCCTTCAGCAGCAAATATTCGTCTCTCTATAGATTTTGCACCACAATCAGAAGTAGAGTTGGAGTATATGGCTAAAGTACCATATGCTAGTGCAGTGGGAAGTGTGATGTATACTATGGTATGTACTAGGCCCGATATTGCACATGCGGTTAGTGTTGTGAGTAGATATATGAGTCAACCTAGGAAAGAGCATTGGCAAGTAGTGAAACGCATAGTCCGATATCTAGAGGATCAGCTGATGTTGGTCTTATATATGGAGGTGATACAAATTGTTTAGTTGCTGGTTATTCAGATTCTAATTATGTTGAAGATTTGGATAGTAGAAGATCTATGACTGCTATGCATTCACATTGCATGGTTCTGTCATCAATTAGAAGGCTAGTTTACAGCCTTCAGTTGCCTTATCTACTACAGAAGTAAAATATGACTTTGACAGAAGCAGCTAAAGAGGGCATCCAGTTGAAGGGCTTAGTAAATGATCTTAGGCTATATCAGGACCAAGCTATAGTGTTTTGTGACAGTTTTAAGTGCTATATGTTTAGCTAAAGATCAAGTACATCAGGATCGGACCAAGCACATCAATGTTAGATATCACTTTATCCGTTCAGAAAAGAGAATCAAGGTGAAGAAGGATGGCACTGAGCACAATCTAGCAGATATGTTCACCAAACTAGTTCCTAACAGCAAGTTCAGGCATTGCTTGGATTTGCTAAATGTTAATAATTTCAAATAGTCCCAAGATGGGGCTGACAACGACAAAATTTGAGAAGTAATTTTTGGATCCAAGAGAAGATTCAATGTAAGGTGGAGATATGTTAGATATGCCTTGAATCTTTGACTTATTATTCAGGGGTATTTTGGTACTTTTAGTATTTTGTATTGGAGTGATATATAAACTTCATCTGTTTTAGGGTTAGGTGTGAATGAAAAACCCTAGTTGAACTCCTCTTGTAATTCTTTCCTTTTTTTTTGATAGTGAATTTGTGATCTGTCATTGTCAGTAGACGTAGCCCTAATCAATTGAGGTGAACCATATAAATCTATGTGTTGTGCGATTGATTATTTTGTTTCCCTTTCTTTCTTTTTGTGCTTGATTTTTCGTAACAGTAGTTATACTTAATTATTTTTACAATTCCAATCCTTGTTTTTTTCAAAATTTGCCCTTTTTATTTAATTAAATTTTCAACTTAGATATAATATCGAGATTAGGGTTTTTTCAAAATTAGACACAATTAGAAATGTTTCTATCAAAATTAATCATATTTTAAAATATAATTTGTTAAATACTTGAGAGATTTTTCAAAAATATTTTAATGCTACATTATACTAAAAAAACTCATAAATACATTTTCGAAATGTATAAATTCAATTCTTCTTATATACCATGTTTCATATATAGAATGCAAGTTCTTTTATACATATTCTCTCCATTTTTCATTTACTATGAAAATTGAAGAATCGATAAAAAGGAAGAATCTAATTACATCCTTTTATTCTTTCCTTCTTTCCGATATGAGCCATTAATTTGACCAGTTTACACAAGTATGGGTGTATTCATTAAGATACAAGAAAAAGAAAAAGTTACACATGTTTATGCGTGTTCATTGAATTAGATACAAGGAAATAAAAACAAAGTGAAAAGAGAATTCTTCATCCGCTATTCTACGAACCAGTTCAGGCACAAACTCGATCACTGCACCTGAGATAAGCTATTTACACCTTAGGAGGAGGAAGCACCCACTTGGAACCCTCAATGAAGCCAAGAGTAATGAATTTTTTCACTTCTTCGTCGCTAAGGTGTTTGGTGAACTGAGCTCTGGTGTTGGGAGATCCGCCTCCTGCTCCTGAAGACTTGTACTCTGCAAAATACACCTTCCTGCAATATCCAGTGGAGTTCATCATCATCTTGATTAGATAGTTCAATCCCAAGAGGGAATTTAAGTTTATTTTTTTAAAGCTGAAAAGGAAATAGAAACATACCCTTCTCTTTCAGGGTGGTTGTTACTTGACCATCCTTTAGGATCTACGACTTCTGACATAGCAGTGTAAGCAAACACAGTTTTTGGCATCTCTGTCCATGCTCTGCCCAGCATTGCACCAGTGCCTTTTCCAGTTACTTTGCAGTGTACAAACGAAAATCCAGTGTCTTCAGCTTGACTACTTCTTGCATGTGCTGCTATTACCGTCATTCCTTCATCTGCTTTCGGGTATAACTCGGTGTTCTGCATTTTTAGTACAAACTCTATTCAGTTTCTAACCATGGAACTAATTTTCAATTTTTTTCATCTTTAGAGAAAGGTTTAGAAAAAATTACCAAATAGATAGACTTCCCACTTCCAAAAATGAAATCAACGGTGCCTTCAATGTAACAGTCCTTGAAGAAATGTCTGCCTTTATCATCACACAATGTGTCCTGGAACCCCAGGAGCCTGATGTTATAAAAGGTCGCCATGTCACCTCCAATTCTCATGGCAAGTGCCTGAGCTCCTTTGGTTTTTCCATCTGGTTTTGGTGCAGTATTCTAAAACCAAAATAATGCAAAAAGTAAGATGATCACAAGAACAAAATGATACATATATAATATAAGCTGGATGAATACCTCAATAATGAGATTGGCGGCCGTGAAGAACGGAGCATCAACTTGCAGGGTTGCGCTGTAAACGGTTCCGTATTTAGCCGCTGTACCATCAAACGACAAGGTTGGAACTTTTCCTGGGGCTCCATAAAACGTGACGAAAGGTTTGTTCCTTTCAACTGTGACCTTCTCTCTGTAAGTACCAGGACCAATATCTATGATCACACGTTGTTTGTTATTTGCTGGAACACTATTAACCGCATCGGTCACGGTCTTGAATTGTCCACTTCCGTCTTTCCTTACCTTTACAATTTTGGCACCACTCTCCGCAGCTAAAAGGGTATCGTTAAGTCCCTTACGATTCGGTAATGGCTTGATGTTGTTATTGAACCAGGCCTCTACTTGGGCTCGGTTGGCTGGTATCGGTGTGGCATCGTCGGAGCTAACGGTGGTTGCCGAAATAACAATGGCGATTAGAGCAACGCCAATGCATGTGATCTTTCCAGGCATATTTTGCGTCATTTGTAATGTAAGATCGTTTACTACGTTGGTTGACTTTTGCATGGAATCTGGCTACAACTTATATGATGGGGAAAGACTTAAAATAGGTTGATTTGAGAGCGATTTCCTCGAACGGGCTTACGTTTTTCTCATGGTTCATGTTTCTGGCCGTAGAAATTGGATAGAAATTGAGTTCCAAACTTGTCCTAAATCTGACATGTTTCTTGTTACAAGAAAGAAGTTGTCTTGTCTAAGATGATTCAATTCTAGTTTCACGTTGTTGATTCGGAAATGCACAGACTTTATAAGTCATGCTGTGTAAACTATATACATTTTTTAAATGAAGCATTATTGCTACGTAGTTATTTTAAAAATTCAATCGAAAATTAACTTAAAAGACAAAATTTAAAGTTTAGAAAAATTAAATCCATATAAAATTGATTAAATAATAAATATAATTTAAAAAATTAAAATATGATAAAAGGGATTACTTTTATTTATTAAAAATTTTAAAGTTTAATTAAAAACGAAATTGTTAAATGAAAATTAATTGATCTATTTTAGTTTATGATAACTTATTAATTTACGAATAATTGATTGATTTTAATAATAATTATTATTAAAATAAATCAAGTTAAAAAATTAAATATTAAAAAGTTAACAAAATAAAGATTTTTAATTTTCAACCTTAAAGAAATATGGCGATTACATGTATAAGTTAAGGGATTAGATCTTCTGTTCCAGTTAAGATGTTCATATCATGTTTCATTAAATCTCATTCACATATTTACGTAGACTCTATATAAATGTATAAATGAGATCTAATAGAACAGAGTTGAAACAGAATAATTAGAACAGATGATTTTATGGGATAAGTCAAATAACAACATTAAAGAAAGTAGCCTAATTGGTTTCAACTCCTCATTTAAGGCTCTTCTTTGTAAAAATTCTTGAGTTCGAGTCACCAAAAAGGAGGGGAGAGGGGGCATTTTCTTGTTGATGATCCTCTAGCCCCTGGGCATGCTCCTTGGTCGGATCGATTGCGAACTTCTCGCTTCCAGCGGCAGTGTGAGAGTTGGAACTACTAGGAAACCTAGAACTGATGGAAACCTGATGCTGAGTAGGGTCAGTGATTAATCAGCAGCTAACTAATCAATATGTGACGACTCCTTGTTTACAGAAATGTATAAGTTAAGTAAAAACCTGAAAGATTTTAGAATTCCAAATTTACCTCCTTAGGACTCTTGAGGTAGGGTATTAGGGGGTTAGGATTAATCCAACGGAGGTGAAATACTTAATGTATATATATAAAAAAGTGATTGACGGGAATCTTTCAATGCAAAGGCAACACCAAATTTACAAGATTGCCCCTTTTATTTTGGAGTGATAGAAGTATCGTACCACTTAAAATCAAGATTGTCAGCCTTGGGAGGCATGAACATATAATCATGTGAGAGGAAAATAAACATAAATTATATGTCAACATACACTTATACATTGGGTAAGATTGAATGCCATAATATGCATTTACTTTAATTTAACGTTCTTACTACAAATCAAATCTATGAAAAGTATGCCTTAGGAGCTAACAAGGCCAAAAATGAAGGAAGAGGCTTATGAGTCTAGGCTATTCGATATGATTATTCACATGCTAATTATTGAATCTTCTTTATAATTAAGTTATACAAGAACTTTTTATTTTAATTATTACATTTCAAATTTATTATTTTCTACATATAATATTATTTAATTATTATATAATTTTTGTGATATTTTATTACATTTTGTCTATCGATAATTCTATAATCTTATTTAAAAGACGAATTATAAAACAATCTTTTTTAAAAGACAATTTATAAAATTATTCATTATGCAACGTAAGTTTAATAATTTATGATTATAGTATTAACCATAATCATAATATTAAAGTAGTAATTAGCTATGATTAAAAATTGAACAGGTTCGAATAGTTCAATCATAAAACGTTTGAATATGTTAACTTTTAAGTTTAGTTTTTAACTTTTCGGTTTCATTTATTAAAATAATTTTTATTTTAAAATTTTGATCAAATTATTAATTAATCCATCAATTTTTGTAAACAATTTAATTTTTATAAATTAATTAATTTTTATTTAACAATATTTCTTTTCAATAAATACTTGATCAATTTATTAATTAATTAGCTAAATTTTTGCGAACAATTTAATTTTATAAACTATAAAAATAATATTTTTTAATTAAACCTTAAACTAAAATCTTTCGTTTATTCATATTTGTTCAGTTTTATCGCCGCGAGTGTCCCAACTTCCTCCATCTTTGGTATTCGAAGCGAAGATGAACTCGAAATAAACATGCTGATCACTTTATTTTCTAATCTTATCATACTGACAAGTTGGGCCATTCGTCTGACAAATTTACACAAGTTGTGTGTTTTATTTTACATGAAACAAAAACAACAAAAACAGAGAAAAAGAGCTGAAAGGAAATGGAAGTTCCTCGTTAGGTCTTTGCATGCGAAACTCTTTGCTCCTAAATACTTTAAGACCTTGGGAGGAGGAGGTAATCACCTGGAACCTTCAATGTAGCCAAGATTCAGGAATGGTTTCACTTCTTCTTCTGTAAGCTGCTTGGTGCATGGAGCTCTGGTATTGGGAACTGACCCTGGTCCTGAAGACTGGTACTCTCCGAAAAACACCTTCCTGTAGTTCAACCAAATAGATAGTTACAGAACTGGTTACTCTCTAATTTAATCCCAATATGGAAAATTTATATGTTAAAACTTGGAAGATGCACACGTACTGGTCTCTCTCAGGGTGGTGATTATTAGACCATCCTGCTGGATCTACGACTTCTGCTGGATCACCGCTTGAAATTTGAGTCTAAAATTTTAAGTTTGAGTAATTAGACCTCTTAAATAAGATCTAATTCTTTTTAATTTAGATTCAAACTCAAATTAGATTTCTGTTTTGAACCTGCTTATTATCTTTATAAACCACTTATTTTGACTATCTATATGTATATATATAGTTATTAATGATATATAATAATTTATCATCGGTGGTCGTAGCGTTACATTACGTTATGCTACATATTACAGATTGTGGGGTGTACAAACTCAAAGATCCTTGCAAAATTTTGATAATGGAGGAGAGTGTGAGAGAATGCCATAGCCCATCATTCGTTTTTTTGGAATTCTTAAGAAATATGCAGCCAAGGTTTTTTTCTTCTTCTACTTTCTGTCAAATTGATGATTTCTGGGTGGAGTAAGTCTCTTGGAAATTGTGTTTGATCTTTTTTTAAAATTAATTTTTTTTACTATAGTTAGAACTAGATCTACATAACAAGGAGTTCAGTCTGCCATCATATTATAATATGATCAAAATAACTTTCTAAGGAAGGCAATATATATCTACCTGGAAGATAGACTATAAAAAGAATCACTAAAGACACCACTTATATTTCATGGCCCTGAAAAATGGCAAGATACGGTGCTTTGTTAATCCCCTATTGATGGTATTTAGGATTTTTCTTTCCCTTCCTTGCTTTCTTTTTGTAGTTTTAGACTGCACACAAAAATCTTTTGAAATATCAGAAACTCGGGCTGCAACTGATGGAAAATCACAGTCCTCTGCTACCAAGTATGAGCTGCTTTCTTGAGGGGAACATATTGTCACATAAGCAGTAGAATTACAATTCAATGCCAAGACTTGCTCTACTCCAGGATGTGCTACAATATGAGAGATAATAATCTCATACCCCTTACTTGCCACATTGTTATCATTGAAATTTTCCATTTTTGTCTGTTTTCTAGAACCTAACCTAGTTTTAGAGGTCTCATGTTACCTAATAGTTGTTATTAGAGTCAATATGTTGGCCCAATTCATTTGGCGTCGCTCCAAATATTGTGAGTTGAATTGTTCCATGCCAGTATCTAGATGCTCTACATTGTCTGCTCTAGAGTTGTCTATAGTTGATTGTTTTGGCACTATGTCGGCAATCTCGATATGTTGAATAACTTCCACAGCCCTCTCAAATCTTGGTTCCTCTGTAGAAACTCTAGCTGTCTTACTTTGCATTACATCAATAGTATTAGCATACTTTGCCAATTTCGGACTCTGTGTAATATGATATGTTGATTGTTCCTACTCAAAACTAGGATCACCCTTATTTTGTTTGTCATCTACTTCAGGATGTTCCCCTGTGTCCCTCTCGATTAGAAGAATCTGGGTAGGCAACTCATGAATCTTCCTCTAAACTGTAGTGCCAGCTTCAACTTCAATCCCCATTAACTCCTCTTGCTAACCTGTTTTATACCTCTTCCCAATTGGAACTCATTTCTTATCATTGTGTGACATCCAAGGATATGATACTCATTTCTTACCAATGTGTGGTTTCCAAGGATATGATAGTTGTATTTCTCCTTTCACTATCTCTTCGTATTCATTAAGGTAAGACAATCTGATAATGTAGCCTGTCGACTCACTTCTATGCATATTTTTGTATATTCTATCCGTTCCATACCTGATGCTTGTGCGTCCATACCCAACGATTTACCCAAGGAACTAGCCAGAAAACTTAACCCTTGCACAATCCACAATTCAAGCGATAGATTATAAAAATGGACCCAAATTGGGAAAGATTCAACACATTCCTTATTAAAAGCAACCCCTGGCTTTTACTTCTGTAAGAACATGGGTTGTCCCCAATATACCAAGGACTCATTCTAATTATATCATTCAAATTACTGTCCAAAGCAAATTTGAATATTATCATGTCATCTTTAGTGAGTTGAGTTTTTTCCGAACGTTGTTTACTCCACTGTGCACTAGCCCAGGCCTTGATAATTGGAAATGCAAGACGTTTGCTCCATAAGGATCCCACCAATGTATTCGACCATGTTCTTTCTCCCACTTACAGGAGTTCAAGGGAAGACAAATAATGTCATCCTTCATGACATCAGGAATGCTTCATTTGCATTTTATGTTGATGGAATTGAAGTTGTTTGCTCTATGCACCAGCAGTCAGGAAGATCTATGGGTCTTAGAGACTCTAGAGACTTCATCTCCAGGTTTAGCTCTATGAGCAACTTCACGCGAGAGAGCGGGGAATGCCTCCACCACTTGAGTGGGCAACCCACTATCATCAGCAGTAGCAGAACTTAGTACCATGGATGCTACTGTAGAGCTCCCATGGGACTTAACGCCGCTTGCTTCTATTGTCTCTCCGTTGGTTTGGGTTACTTTCATCAAAACTAGATCTGGGTTAAAGGAGAGGACACCTCCCCTGTTCCCTCTTGCATCGCAGTCACTCTCTATTGCCGCTTTGCCTCTTGGGTCTTCGCTTGCGTAGCTCCAGATGGGTCTCTGATCTCCCTTACGCCACTCTAGATGGGAGGCCACTCCAAATGGTCAATTGGAAATGGGTCTCTGCTCCCCCTTGCCCAACCCCAAGTGAGCAGGGAGTTGAGCTGGCGAGTGCGACACTGCGACGGATGGCAATTGACCAGTGCGACGTTGCAACTACCTATCCGGAGCTAGCAAATTGGGTTCACCGGTTTTCCTATTTCTTATTTCCATTATAGAGCTCGAGTTACAACACTAACATAGTGTCCAGTGCCTGTTGAATCTCTTCTAACTGGTCTTCTTTGTTAGATCTGGGGAGCTCACTTTTATGGAAGATCTACACCATGAGCCTAGTAATAAAACATATTCATGGGTTTTGACACCACATTTCAACCCAAAACCTTAAGGTATTAGGTTTATGGGTCATTTCCACTTATATGTCCTTCACTAGTTCCATCTCTTTTTAATGTGAAATTTCTACTCACACTTGACATCCCAACAATCTTCCCCTCAAGTATAAACTTCCACATTAGACTTGGGCTCCTCCTAAGTTAAAGCCTTTTTTTGCCTTTTTTTTAGCAGCTCTAGTATATGGTGTCACCAAAAGCCCTTCTACTCCACTGGTTCCCATCAGGAGTCTCCTTGCTCTTCTTCATGGGGAGTCAACCATGGGATTCGACTACCGTCTCCATACTCGTCCCTTTGCCGAACCATCGGCTCTGATACCATTTATTAGATCTAGGGAGCCCACTTTCATAAGAGATCTACATCATGAGCCGAGTAACGAAATATACTCGTGAGTTTTGACACCACATTTCAACTCAAAATCTTAAGACATTAAGTTATGGGTTATTTCCACTTATATGTCCTTTACTAGTTCTATCTCTTTCCAATTTCCTAATCACACTTGATATCCCAACATTCTTAAGTTTCTACCTTATCTTCTAATAGAATATGCTCTGTTATGGTCCTTACAATTGGAACAGTCCCTTTTAGACATGATTCACAAAAATCTGTCCATAGCTGATATATTTTTGCAATTGTCTCCATGTTGTCATTGTTTTTTAGCCTATCCGATGGATCTTATGGTATCAACATAAAACAGTAATGATTCAATCACATTTGGTGATCTGGACCTGAAAATGAAACAGAAAGAGCTCATGCGCAGAGTAGAAGAATACCATAGGTCTCTTTTAACCTTTGGATGGTTAAATGTCAGTTGAAGATGAGATAACACATAATCAATGACATCTCCATCGGGAATCTATAACAAGAAACAAAAATCCCTAATCATCCTAACACTCAGTGCAACATTACAACCAGTGCAACTCAAAATACTATCTCCAAACAAATAAAAAAACATGGGACGTAACCTGAATTACTTTAACTGCAGGTTTGTTGATCTTCTTGAGATAAGCATGAACTCTTTTTAATCTCATAATCTCTTTCTTAGAACATAAAACTCCATAGGCTCTTCTTTTTCTAGGAATTAATGTTCTTCTAACTTAGGGTTATGCATAATAATTATAAATAATATCTATTTGGACCATCACTAGATAAGAAATTGACTATTATTTTTCAGTTCGTACATTTAAGTAAGCCAGCTGATAATATGATATATATGTACAAATAATTCTAAAAAAAGGGTATTAAAATAAAAAAAATCAATAAGTATAACACAATACATCGAAGTGGTAAAATCATTGCTTCCAAGAATTTCTGCACGCGACATGATTGAGCTTTCTAAGTATTGACGTATCGTTGAATGTGGAAGAGCTTCTAAAACTCTTCCAAGCTTTAATAACATCCTTCAGATCAGCTATCTTTGCCCTTATGGTTTTGCAACAATTGGCATGAACCGTAGTTACTGCTCCAATGTCCCTACTATCTTCGCAGAAGCCACTGAAATACGTGGTGTCCAGGAACCTCACTCTAAGGCTAAGCTTTCTAAACACACCTTCTCTTACCATATGATTTAGAACATCTTGCTCTTTCTGTCCTGTAGAGTTATCTTTCATCGCATACCACGTATCGAACAATGATATCGTCTTGTTGTTTGACCTGATTATGTAGAAACCGGTGTTTATGGGGTTTGCGTCTGACCATTGATAACCGTTGAAACTATCAGTACTGATTTGGATATCTGTATTTTCATCTGAGCTCAGTCGTTCAAATGGATTTCTTAGCCACAATACATCAGTGTCCTGAAATGGAGGAATTAAACTAGCATGATGTGATGGAGGAATTAAATTAGCATAAGGTTATTGCATGTAATTAGGAACGCAATTCTAAACGCTTCTAAGTAAAATAACATCGTATCTCAAAGTTTGTCTTGTATTAAATCAATTTAATGACGAAAACGCCAAAAACGTACCGTGAAAATAAAGTTGTAACCTCTCCTGAGCACGTCTCCGAGAAACAGGGTTCGTCTCCACATCATTTTGATAAAATCCGCAGACATGTAAAGCTTCTCGCCATTAAAATTGACGCCATCAGTTTCGAGCTTGTAACAGTGAAGCCTGAGAAACCTGCACCTTTCGTAAGATGTCCGATCCACGGTTACAATCAACAGGTGATTGACCAAGTCCCTGGTATTTTCTCCCAGCCAAAAGCTGTTCAAAAACACGCCCAACATTGGCTTATCACCCTCTACATAGGCCTTGTTCACCATTGCAATTATCAAAGTCCTGTTCTCCATTGCTGTTTCGGCCAAAACTCCTCCAAGCAAGTCCACATGTTCACTCTCTGAGCTCTGAAAACAAATCATGAATATGTATATACATAAACAGTAAATACACAGTAAATAAAGAGAGAATCATGAAAACGTAGGAAGGAGATGCGATGCAATGATAATACTGAAAACTCAACAAAAGATTTTCGCTTACCGTCTTGGACAAATACGAACAACCCTGGCCTCGAAACAGAGGTATGGATCTGAAACCCGGGTTGAGAAATATCACGTAGAGAAAACCCATGAACAAGAGGCATGAGACGACGATCTGAACACCGTGTTCTTTGAGGTTATGCATGGTTCTGAATAATCTAGTCTCTTCACATTCTAGGTTAAGAAGAAAGTTAAACACACACTTTGTGTTAAGTGTTATATTAGTAGTAGAACTCATAATTTAGTATAACGCCTGAAAGGAACCAAAGATATTGGATATCTACCATGATTTACGAGAATCTTGGGAACATTCTAGAGTTTTAGAACATTACTAGTACGGTAACTATTTTTAATTAAGGTAAAAGAGGTAAATTTTTATTTAGTTCTATAAAATATTTACATTATTTTAAATTATTTATAAAAATATTTGTGAAATTATAAAATATAAAAAGTAATTAATTGTTAGGTGCATAATTTATAATTATTATGAATGACTAAAAATCAAAGTAATTCAATCAATAGGTGGATTTTGTAATTTTTGTGATTACAATAAATTAGTCTTTGTTTATTAAAAATTTTATTTTATCACCTTAATTTTATTTTATCTAATAAATTTAAATCTATAATTTGTAACTAAAGATTCCTTTTACACACTTTTATTAAATTAAAGAATATATAAATATAGATTATCTTTTTACCCTTCTCAGTGCATCGATCGGTATGGTACTTATTAAAAACTAAAATCAAGGACCTAATCAATCTTTTTCCATAAGTATACGTTTGCTTGCTCATCCTCATGCACCAAATTGTGTTAATGAATCCTTCAAGATTTGTAGTCATCTTAAATTAAGCATTTATAGTGCGTTATAAAGAATTGGAATCATGCCTTTTTTGATACTCACCTCTTGGAAATAGCCGTCCCGACACTCGCAAAGAATGGAGTATTGTGCACTGTAGTAGTTGTTGTTGTTTGATTGCAAAATAAATAAACTTTTTAGACTTTTTAAGTCTGAAATCATTTATAATTTGTAATTAAGAAGAAATAAAGAAAGAACATTCTTTCCACTAATTTTTACATGTCTGTCAATATTTTATAACAATTAACTTAATTTTTTTTGTTTTTTGAAACGGAAGAATCTACAGCCGTTATATTTTGGATGTGCACAGGATAAATATTCGGATTGATGCAATAATCTGTAAATCACGCCAACCAAATATTCTGTACTAAGCAAGCCTTATACGATAGGCTCAATTGAGAGAGCGTAAGTAAGGGGATTTGAACACAGAACCTTTAACCTTATATCCCCCACTCCACTAACTCGACCACTCCCTAAGGGGCCAATTACCTTAACTGCGTGTTAATATTTCATAGAATTTTATACAATTTATAGGGAGATTATAGCATTTCAAGCAAATTAAGAATATATGTATTCAAAAGATAATAATTATGTATTTTTAGTATATGAAGAGTATGCAAATGGTTTCTTTCATCAATTTTGAAATTTTGAAAAAAAAAATACTAATCAAAACATTTTAATATCGAGAAGCATATTAAGATAAACAATCACTATATATGCATTAAAGTAACAGTGTAAGGGAACTTACTGGATTGTGGAGGTCCCATCTTCAATAGTGATTTATGCTTTTCATTGAATTCTCAGTTTTATAGCCAAAGAAAGGTTTTATGCTCTTAAGTTGATGGTTTGAAGCCCTTAGCAGGAAAGAACAATTGTCAATTGGTATGCAACTCAGTCCTTGCAGGTTTGTAGCAATCCAAATACATTGAGATTTTTGAGGATTCTCAACCTTTTATGCAAGAGTTTGAGTAGAAAGAAGAGTAAGGTAATGTATGTAGACTTTTAATGAATGTATACGTCCGTATTTGATATTGATAAGGTTGAATCTGAGAAATACAAAGAATGATAAGATGATGATTGTATACAAATAGGATAAGTGATAATCTTAATTAAAAATAATTACAGCAGAAAAGATAAGATTATGTAGTAGATGATGTTTGTTAATAGTTTGTTATCGATGTTATAAGATTTTGAGGTATAATAAAGAATAAAGATTTATCTACCCAATTGTGTAAGAATTGAACAAATTCTAAATATTTTCATTTCTCTTTTAAGTATTATTAAAGGTTTAAAAAATTACTTTATTTATTTAAAAATTTTATTAATATCTTATAATATAAAAAGTATTAAAATAAATTTTTACTAAATTTTTGTTAAATTAAAAGTTTTTTATTTTTTAGTTTAATTAAATAAAAACTTAATAAAAAACTATCTCTTAATATTTCTAATCCTATACACTTGTATTTATTTATTTAAAATAATTAAATTATTACAAAAACAAGTAAAATGTTTACTTCTTTTATCTTATTATAAAATCTCATTTCACAAAATTTTGAAATCGTTTGTTTTTTTCTATTTTTGGCCTTTTGTTTTTGTTTTTAAATTTAGAAAAAAAAACTGTTTATTTAAATTTTATTTATATTTTTTGTTTTGGTTTTTTCTAATTTTTAACAAAATTTATCTTTAAATTTTATCTCATATGTAATTATAATCAATAATAAAAATATAACTACATTAATATTAACATAAAAGAAAAACAAAAACTAAGTAAAAATAAAAAATTAAAACTAAAAACTAAAAACAAAAAAAAATGGAATATCTCTTCAAAAGCTTAAGAAATCAAAGATAATAGAGATAGATAACATTAATCTCATGAACTCGTTATATTATTATATATACATACCTATAAAAATAAAAGCATAATATGTTTTTAAAATGAAGTTAAAACGGTGAGAATAATGTTTATTAAGAATTTAAAGTTAATTAAAAAATAGAGAAATTAAATAAAATTTAATTAATTAATTAATTAATTAATTAAGGGATTAATTTTTAATAAAAATTATTAAAATAAATCGAATTGAAACTGGAAAAATATTTTATGCCATCAATCATAAACGAATTTTGATCTAGTTGGAAGTTAACGAATTGTTGTCCTTATCTTGAATTAGATCATCGTCATCCCTTGCAAAATATTAAAATTTTCTGGACTTTCATATTTTTAAATTATTTTTAATGTTAAAGATTATACTAATGATTTAAAAAGTTAACTTATTCATAGTACAAACCTTGAGCTGGTATTTTTTTTGTTTTTAACTTTTTGATTTGATTTATTTTAATAATTTTTATTATTAAAAATTGATTATTTTATTAATTAATTAGTCAATTTTTATTGAATTTTTTAGTATCTAATTTTCTATTAACTAGAAGAGCTTTGGAGATTTTTTTCCCCTTCAATACTTTCATACTTCTGTAGTTTGTTACTAACCCCTCTCCTAATTCAATTTAATTTTCCCCAATTTGCTCAATTTACACAATATTTCTTCTATGGTGGTTTTCAATTTTTGTTTTTAGTTTATGCTTTTCTTCAAATAAAAACAAACAATGATTGATCATTGATGTGAAAATAGTTATATTTTTATTATTAATAATAATTACATATTAGATAAAGTTTAAAAATAATTTTTTAATTAATTAAATTTATTTTAACCTATTATATATTTTATTAGTAAATTATCAATAAAATGTTTATAATTAATTTTTATTTTAAATATGTTTTAACTATTAATTAAAATTTTATTGATAATTTATATTTTTGAAGATATTCTAAATTTAATTATAAATTATTTAATTTATTTTATTTTATTTAATTATAAAATTAAAATTGAATTATTCATAATTTTTATTAATAATTAATATATTAAGTAATATATATTTAGTTGATAATAAATCAGATTATTAAAAAATCAAAAAATCAAAAAAATTATTTTTTATAGTTTTCATAAAATTTGAAGACTAAGTAGAAACAAAAATAAAAAAACTGAAACAAATAAATTCTTTTACGAAAATAGAAAGTGAAAATATAGATAAAAGCAAAATAAGAAGGTTTTGTAACTTTTCTTTGTTTCTTTAAAATGTGATATAGGGGACAAATAAATTACTTAATAAAATTAAGAAAAATTCAGATTAGATCCTTCATGTTTGTTGAATTTGTAATATTGAAAAAAAAAGAATTACATATTTTTAAAAGATAATATTTTAATTATCTTAATTTTATAAAGATAATTTTGGTGATCATTAATGATTGTTTTTAATTATCCACATTAACTACAAAGTTTTTTTTTAATTTCTTAATACCTTTTTTCATTTCTTAATCCCTTTCAAGTTGTCCTAGTTGAATGAATCAATATGCAATACTGAAACTACATATGAAAAATTGGGAAGAGTAAAAATAATGCCACGGCACATTATCTAATCAGGGATGTCTTCGAGTACAAAAGGCCGGCCCTTGTTTTTTCAGTGCGAGCCGAACCAAAAGCCTCCCAGAAGCGTGGAGTCCTAACATTAAAGCACTTTACTTAGAATATTCCTTTTATGCAAACAAAATCTGCTGTATATCAGCCAACATATCTTAACCGAAACTGAAGTTTGAATCTCCATAAATAAGATCATCATCTTCTCTTGAAGAAACCCGTCATCATCTTCTCTAGAAGTAACCCGCAAACATGTTAAAGCTAGCTACTATCTACATGGCTTCCAAGGCTTGGTGTGGGAGTGCAATTCTTTTGGCTCTGTTATTCACCATAGTTAAACCATCCTATGGAGGGATCACCAGCAAATATGTCAGGAAGGCTCAACCATCCATTGACATGCCGGTCAAGGACTATCCTCCGCCTAAAGGCTACAATGCACCTGAGCAGGTGAAGTTACCGCCTTTATCTGCCACAAGCTTCATTGCAATGGTTGCGTTTGTTTCTTTGATGAGCAACGTTTGATAATGTGCAGGTTCACATAACACAAGGAGACCATACTGGGCGCGCTATTATCATCTCATGGATTACCCCCGTTGAACCTACACCGGATACTGTCACATATTGGCCTGCAAAAAAGCCTTGTGAGAAGAAGGTGGCAAAAGCCAGTACCATTACTTATAAATACTACACTTATACTTCCGGCTACATACACCACGCTACCATCAAAGAACTAGAGGTTATTTATCCAATAGAGTTCTACTTTCCGATTTGTATGCCAACAGAATTGACGATACTCTTTGGCTGATGAGAATATGTTTTTCCTACTAATGCTGCAGTATGACACTAAGTACTTTTATGAGATTGCTTGTGACGAATCAGTGCGTCAATTTCACTTTAGCACTCCTCCTGCACCAGGTCCTGACGTCCCATATACATTTGGCATTATTGGTAAGTGTACAAGGATACTACTCAACTTTTTTGCTTCTTGATATGGTGCTCATTTTAGGACGAGTTCCGGTTCAGGTGATTTGGGACAAACGTATGCGTCAAATGAGACTTTGAGTCACTACGTATCTAACAAGAACGCTCAAGCTATGCTGTTCCTCGGTGATCTTTCGTATGCCGATGACTATCCGAACCACGATAATGTGAGATGGGATACATGGGGTCGTCTGGTTGAACGTAGTGTTGCTTATCAGCCATGGATTTGGACACCTGGCAACCATGAAATTGACTTTGATCAAGACATTGTAAACCCCCTTTCAACTTGGATATTCAGCATTTATGATCAAAATTCATAGGTTTAAAGCAGCTTAATTTGGATTGGTTGACCATGTTTCAGGGGGAAATTGAGCCTTTTAAGCCATATAACCATCGGTGCCCGACACCATACCAGGCCTCCGGGAGCACGTCTCCTCAATGGTATTCTGTTAGGCGTGCATCTGCCTACATTATCGTACTTTCTTCTTACTCTGCCTATGGTAAGATACGCCTTGGCTTGCATGATTTTTGTTTGTTGCATAAACCTGCTGCTGCTGCTGTTGATTGGTGAATGAGTATCTATCGATCATGTCCAGGTAAATATACTCCACAGTACCAATGGCTTGAGAAAGAATTTCCAAAGGTGAACAGATCAGAGACTCCTTGGCTAATCATCCTTGTTCACTCTCCATGGTATAATAGCAACGGTTACCATTACATGGAAGGAGAAACCATGAGAGTGCAGTTCGAGAAATGGGTTGTCCAAAATAAAGTTGATCTTGTCTTTGCAGGACACGTGCATTCCTATGAACGAACGGTAAAAGAAAAAAACAATCAGCAATAACTTTAGTCTTGATTTCCTTGAATATTCATATGATGGAGTCATATCCCATGATTGCAGTTTCGAATATCAAATATACAGTACAACATCACAAATGGACTGTCTTTCCCAGTAAATGATTCTTCAGCACCAATGTACTTTACGCTTGGAGATGGTGGAAACATTGAAGGGCTTGCAGCGGAGTAAGACATTAGAAGATGAGATTTTGAAATCAATCCTGAGATCAGGAAGGAGATATTACAGTGTTACTTACTTGGGTCAATGTATGCAGGTTTAGTGGGCCACAACCTACGTACTCAGCGTTCAGGGAAGCGAGCTTCGGACATGCAATTCTTGATATAAAGAACAGGACTCATGCTCACTTTACATGGCACCGTAACCAGGATGACAAGCCTGTTGCAGCTGATTCAACTTGGGTTTTCAATAGGTACTGGTTTGCTCAAGACGAGACCAACTGCAAATTACCTGCTTAACAGTGAAACTACAGCTAGCTGTAGGAGTGGGACTAATAAAATTACTTTCTTTCGAGCTGTACCGAATACCTTAATTCTTTTAAAAATTAAGTTTTATATTATTTTGAAGTGTTAAGTTAGTGTCGCATGTCATTGCTGAAGGGTTGGTACCATCATGATTGATAATGTATTTGTCTCGGCTTCCTGAAGTAAAAGTTCCATCACTCCAGGAAATTGCTCCTACCCTTTAAAAAGTTCCATAGCTCCAGGAAATTGCTCCTACCCTTATTCTGTGACCTCCCAAGTTTCGAATATGTGATATAAACAAATAAAATGTTAGATGTTTCCATCATTTCAAGATCTAAAGCAGTTTCTGAATCACTTAAAAAGCAGAGACTTGCTCAGCATCCCAAACCGGAACTTTGGAGTGCATGAAACCAACTGCTAGATTTCTGCCATCTTCAGACCAGATTTCACTTGTCAGGCGATCGGTGTCATCAACTTCTTCTCAACTTTGCAGGTTTCTGCACTCCAGAAGTACAATGCTGAGGCCAAGCAACAACAACAATATTGTTCTTTCCCCAATCCATAACATTCGCAAAGAAGTCATCACTAACGTTAGGAGCCTCCAACATCTTAGCTGCCATCTAGAGTTCCACACAAACATCATGGGATAGTCTGAATCAAAGTTCAATAATGAGCACCGTAAAGTTCAGTAATGAGCACCGTAACAATTTAACTCCTATATCAGAAGCTCAAAATTCTGATATTGGACTAAATATATCTTGTCATTACTAATGCTATCATCAGGGCCTGTACCTTGAGCAATCGTCGAGGTTGATGTCGCTTAACCGTATTACTCAAAGCCTCTGCGTCATCATTTCGCATCTGATCAATGTGACGAATAGATTTTCTAATCGATTTTGGGCTACCTCTGATACCAACATCTTATACGGTCTCTCATCCGAGTCCATAGATAAACTATCTATCAATTTCTGTCCATACACCTCCTGCCACAGAAGAAGAAACAAGAGTGAATAATCAACCTACAGTTATCAGAACATGGACGTACATTTTCACAAGACCCCTTAACACAAAAATTCAAAAACCATATACAGGCAATTATAAGAGAACCAGAAACCGTAACAAAACAAGCAACCACGATACCAGTTTCTCAATGAGACTGATTCCTATCAACCACATCCAAGAAAGCCATAAAGGACACTTGCAGTGTAGAAGAAACGTACTCCAAACTTGGGTTTATGAACTCCATCAGTCCTGTCAACAATGTGCGGGCTTGATCAAAACTCGTGCTGGCTTGCTGGGTATAAATCGATCCCCCTAAACACAACAGAAAGAACAAGACGCATTACAAACAAAAATAGAGAGAAGAAAACTCTGGCCTCAAGTAAGTGACTTTCACAAAGAAAATGATCAGAGAAGAGAAGAAAGAGAGTGTCTTAGCAGGAAAGTCATGATGGGTTGGAGAGTCATGAAGTCGCCGTGGAGAATACCAATTTTAATCACATCAGTCCCTTCCTGCTTGGGGACGTGATCCTATGTGCCCCTTCTTCTGTCCCTGTTACGTCTCATTAAATCTCAGCAATCTGTTTATGTTCCTGTTCTTACTCTGCCTCTTGTTCTGTCCCTGTTACGTCTCATTAAATCTCAGCAATCTGTTTATGTTCCTGTTCTTACTCTGCCTCTTGTTCTGTCCCTGTTACGTCTCATTAAATCTCAGCAATCTGTTTATGTTCCTGTTCTTACTCTGCCTCTTGTTCTGTCCCTGTTACGTCTCATTAAATCTCAGCAATCTGTTTATGTTCCTGTTCTTACTCTGCCTCTTGTTCTGTCC
>JAOTAY010000007.1:27216591-27232495 GCA_025629805.1 Erythroxylum baracoense | reverse complement strand
GAAGATTTCGATCCATTCTGAGGACGTGATCCTCTGTCCCCCTTTTCCTGTCCCTACTCTGTCTCATTGAATCTCAGTCATCCATTTATGTGGGACACACATAAATGGATGGTTGAGACAGGATAAGGACAGGGAAAGGAGGATAGAGGATTTCGATCCATTATGGGAACGTGACTCTCTGTTCCCCTTCTCCTGTCTCTACTCTGTCTCATTAAATCTTAGTCATCTATTTATGTGAGACCTGCATAAATAGATAGCTGAAATTCAATGAAACACGATAGAGAGAGAGGAAGGGGGACAGAAGATTTTGATCCATTCTAGGGACGTGATCCTGTGTCCCCCTTCCCCTGTCCCTATCATGTCTCATTGAATCTTAGCCATCTATTTATGCGGGTCTCGATCCATTCCGAAGACATGATCTTCTGTCTCCCTTCTCCTGTCCTTACTCTATTCCATTAAATCTCAGTCATCTATTTATATAAGACCACATAAATAAATAGCTGAAATTTAATAAAACAGGTTATGATTCTTCTGTTCCCCTTCTCTTGTCCCTACTCTACTCCCTGGGAATGAATCAAAGAACACAACCCTCATACGAAATGTCTCGAGTTCCTCTTTTCTTTCCTTAAAAGATGTTTGATGATGATCCCAGAAAGTCCCGTTATAATAGGATAATTACAGTTTCAAAGTGCTTCTGTCAGTTATTCTCTTGGGTTCAAAGGGCGGCGCAACTCTTATAATCTCTTCTTATTTCTCAATCTTATAATCTATAATTCATAATCCATTCTTTTTCTAACATAAAAATTTCTTCTTTTACCGTACAAGAGATTAAAATTTTACTAAAATTCATAATGACTTCCTTTTTAATATAAATTTCTTTTAATATATAACATGTTAAAAATTTAACAATTTTGTTAGCATATAAATTGCTAACAATACATACATACATATATATACATACACACAATCGCACAAGCACGACCATGTGCGCGCTCACACAAATATATATATATTTTTATTTTTATTTTTTGTGGTGGATGGTTATTTTTGTTCTCGAGGAAAATTACTTTGAAATTCTTCTCAAAGGGATTGTTCACTTTTTTAACTTAGGACATAGTCAAATCCTTGAAAATCTTAAGACAATATCAGGGCTTACAGAGCATCTTGAAGAGGATTCAAATCATCTGTACTCAAATAACTTGTGCCCCTGTTCCTCGTAAAATCCAACCATTCTATTTTTTCTATTTCCCACTATTGAATGATTGAATTTTACAGGGACAGAAGGCACAGATTATTTAAGTACAGGTGATTTGAGTCTGATTGAAGTACTTTCGTATAACAGTATCAAGAATTAAAGGTTGGCTACGATTAGAAGCAACAGCAACTCATACAAGCCAGACATAGGTTGTATGAGTTTTCTAAACATTAACAATCCTCCGACCATCTGAAACTGAGCCTGCAGATGAAACAACATAAGCAGATTTCAAGCCAACTCCGAGCAAAGAGTCGTAAGCATATGGTTCCATCATGGAAGACGAGTACTCGTTGACATGGCTAGAGAATCCGCCATCCAGTAAGTTTACTTGTAGCGAACTATTATACATCGCAGCTCTTTGCTCGTGCAACACAACAACCGGAGTGGAGATAAGGGTAGACACTTTTTCCTGACCCTGACTCATAAAATTCCTTGACAATCAGTCTCTGCCTTTCTTTTCTGTGTCACCCAATCATCTTTTGATGATTGAGATCAGCAATATCTTTCTCCAACTTCATGTCTTTAGCTCTAGTTACAGTCCTGGGAGAACCTTAGCAACATCCATTTTGTCATCTTCAAGGAACTTCATTACAGATTTAAACGCAGAAAGATCACAGATGCTTTTCATTTACTTCTTACGTAGAGATCACCAAAAGACTGCACCATTAGCCCAATCAAAGTCATCATGCATTGCAGCAAGATAAGGAAAGTTAATCCAGACCATGTAAAGAAAGGTGAATGATTAACTTTTTCCCTTTATCTCTTCAATAATTCCTCCTCCTCCATTAAGGATAATGTTAAAAGTTTCTGAGGTGGAAACTTATCCTCAATTCCAAATATAACAGCTACATCAACAGTTTCAATTTTCATTCTACTCTTCATCCTTCCCTCTATGATATCTGTAAAAGCAGAAGCTCACACTAAATAAGGTAATTCATGACTCTGCACCGCTCAACTTCGTTCATACTAACAATCAATCTCTTCAGTCAAAAATATAATTTTCTCAAAGCTGCCTGCATGCGTGCTATGTTGATAACCTTTCGAGGCATTTCAGGCATTTTGATGGCCAATAATATCAGACTTGCAATTTGTCTATAAATTTGATGTAGTAGCAAATAGCAACTGAAAAAAACGTGTTCTCATGTTTGCATATGTGGACTTTTCATGGACAAAATTCTTTTAGTATAGGAATATGAATGCACAGAGATTGATGTAGCAGGAACAAATGTCATGCTTAACCTCAGTTAGTCATGAAATAACACATAAGAATGATACAACTGTTGCCACATCCGTGCTAGTTTAGAAATGATTTTCAGGTAGTTTTAGAACCGTTAGAGTACCATATCAAATGATGTTTGACCCGTATCTGTCCACACAGGAAACTTTAACTGTGCGGTCATCAGAAGCCAATTCATTGCTTTAGGAGCAAAACACGCGGATATATGGACACAACAAAACTCAGAAGCATCCATCAATAGTGCTCCATGGCAAACTTAGAGCCCTCAGCACAGGAATAAAGAATAATGACAACAGAATAAACAAAAAATTCATAACCATGTAAGGAAAAGTAAAGTGAAACTTGAAATTGAAAAACAAACATCAAACAAACACTTGAATAATGCATATAGCAAGAAGGACCATCCTAAATATCTCAAAGCCGCAAGACAATTCACAATCATTTTTTATTGTAATTATGCTTCATGGACAATCAAAATGTTACCAGTTCATATATGTTTGCTCCTTGAACTTTTGAGTCGTCATGATTTTGAGGTCATCCAACTCATCTTGCAGTTGACAATATAATAACTATGCTATCTAGAATAATATATCGAAAAAAGAAAAAAAAAACTGCATACACTCACTCTATCAAGCGCAATAAATTGGTTCACAAGTCAATAAACAAATAACTATTAACGACTTAGGACAAAGGAACAAACCAGGTAGTTAAAGTACGAGAGAAGTTAAATCGTGTCACACCTTAGTTTCCTCCAAGATGATATCTTTTCCTGCCATTTTCTCAGACAACCTCATAAGCCGCAACCCTATTCCATTAAAGTATAACAAGCACCAACAAAAGCAAATCAAGAGTCAAGACACGGAACCTATATGTATATATACTAGTACAACTTCACCTGATTAAATTTGGACAACAGGATTAAGGATGTTAAACTGAGCAACGAACAGCAAAGTATGATAATGAGAACTTACAGAAAACATTGATAAAACACCAAATGAAAGTGAAGAACTTCAAAACCCAGAACTTGTGCAAGAGTGCAATTTATCAGCATTAGCCAAAAATTACCTGAAACCCCGCAAAAGGAGCCCTAAGGCGGTAGTAATCTCCCTTGAATTACACGACAAAATCAAATCCCAAATATCATCATACTCAACAGCCCTGGGAATCCCATAACCAATAACAAGAAGAAGCAATTCCTATGGAGCTGATTTCGCTCGCTCTATGCAGACCATCCCCAGCTACAAACCTCCATTTCCAACGACTAGCGGCCTGCTCAGCTTCATTCCTCACAGTAGGCTCCACGTTATTAATCAAAAGCAAAAGTTCCAATACCAAAACACAAGCTTCTCTACCTGTAACCATAGGAGAGTCCTTGCTTTTACAGGCTTTAACTTCCCAACACACTCCAGAACTAGTTTTGCTGGATAGCATTTTAGAGCCACGGAAAATTATTCACGAAGCTTAGGAACATCAGATAAACGAACAGTTATATATCTCCCGAACCTTTTTTCCACACATGGCTTCGTAGAGATTCATAAGCTCGGACTCTGTCCGGCTTGTCATTGTCGGGGTGTCTGTTCCTGTCGGGCTTTAGGCTGTTCGTGTTGTTGTCGTCCTTCGTGAATAGCCCCAGAAGTGAGGTTCTTGAAGCCACCGTCGATAACGGTCTGAATGAAATCGAGGTGGTTCCGCAATTCATCGAAGTTCCTCTTGAAAGTGTTAATGGCAGCGGAGAGATTGCCCAGTTCGTGAATCGATCCCAAAAGCTGAGGGGGGTCGTTTTGTTGTGGCTGAGATTGAGCAATAAGCGGAAGGTCAAGTGGCGGGGCTGATGGTAGTGTTCCACCGGATAAAAACCCTAATCTTAACTAGATTTTCGCCGGACAGCAGGAGCCCCGAGCATGTTTGGTCCGACAAAAGTACGAGCCATGCTTGTAAAGTTGGGAACTTCAGTTTTATGCCGACATTTTCCTTCACAATCAATACTAGAAATGAACGTTCTCGATCAATAATTTTTAATTCCAAATTATTTTAATAATATTTATTATTGACAATTAAAAATATATAAATAAAATTAATGTTTTTTAATCTTATTTACTCTTTGATATATAATAAATTTGTTTTAAAATTTATCTTAAAAATAAATTCCAATATTTAATGATTTAATTTCTCATCCAATTTTTAAAATATTTGAAATGAAATAATTTATTTATTTATAAAAAACAAAGTGACAAATAAATCCGAGCTTAAATTTAGCCCGAAGTTAATAGATTAGACCAGATTGATTCAACCCGACCTAAGACTTAATTATTGTAAGCAAAATAACAAATTAAATAAAAAATTGGCAAGCCCAAGACAGGCTTACCTCAAGCTTGGGCTCAATCAAGCCTCAAGCCAGGCCAGTTCCCTGCATGGTAGGGCCGAGCCCGGACAGGGCCCTTGTCGTTCACAAGAAAAAGCAACATTTCTTATGGAAAGAAAGGTATGATAAGTAGTATTTGATATCTGTACATATAATTTAGTGATCTGAAAGAATAACCTTAATGCTCTCCATATTTACACTTCGTATGAATCAACAGAATCGCTCAATGTATCGATTCAGGACTTTTGTATATTTTTCATTTACAGGTATACGATTTGCAACAGAAATGAGATACCAACTGTGTTCATGAAACTACTGTGGAGATACTCTGGTCTGAATTATTCACCACAATCGGGTTCCCTGAAGAATCCAGATCAATAATGGCAGTGTCACCTGATTTAAACTCTCCAGCAAGGAAAGCTTCACTCAATGGATTTTCGATTATGTGAGTGACTGCTCTTCGAAGTGGCCGTGCACCGTAAATCCGGTCGTAACCTTGCTGACACACAAGGTCCTTCACTGAATCAGAAACCTCCAATCCAATTCCATGTGACAGTAGCCTTCCTTTTAGCTCTTGCAGCATCAGATTTAAAATTCTTAACATCTGCAACATATGGATATGTAAAATGGTTACATGAAAGAAGCATAATTGAGTTTATTTACTCAAAAATTAAGCATTTGTTCATATTAAGCCCCTGGTGTTTCACTTATTCTACAGCCATGTCTAATCCCGGTTGCTTCTGAGTTGGGAAAATACTTAAATCAGCCTTAAATGCTAACAGTTCAACAAAAGAAGCAAAAAATCGCAAACCTGAGCCTTCTCAAGGGGGCTGAATATCACGATTTCATCTATTCTGTTAAGCAACTCTGGACGGAAATATGCCTTTAGCTCTTCGGTTACCAATGCCTTCATTCCAGCATAAGATGTTGATGAATCATCAGCAGTCACAAAACCAATGGAGGTGCGACCACCTTTTGCGATGGCTGTAGAACCCACGTTTGATGTCATGACCATCAATGCATTCTTAAACGACACTCTCCGTCCCTGCAAAATACAGTCCTTTCCAAGTTGAGAAACAATAATCTTCTGCTCAGCAGCAGTTATTTTTACCCTTTGCCTGAAGAAACCCAGTTCAATCGATGTTGCCATTACCATATTCAAACCACACAAATCAGAGTTTTTACAAACCTGAGAATCTGTAAGATGGCCATCTTCAAAGATTTGGAGGAGGATGTTGAATATATCTGGATGAGCCTTCTCTATTTCGTCCAGTAAAATTAAAGTGAAAGGTTGTTTTCTGATAGCTTCGGTTAGAGTGCCTCCCTCACCATAACCAACGTAGCCTGGGGGTGATCCTATTAATTTGCTCACACTGAACCGCTCCATATATTCACTCATGTCTAACCTCAGCATGGCTGACTCCTGCACCAAGAAAGAAACGGATTAAAACGGTAAAACAGTGTATAAGGATTCATCATTAGCATTTTCATTAATCAAAATCATCACTTTCAAAGACTGTCACTGTTCTTCAATTTAATATACACAAGTTACACAAACACCACGTTTATTTGGAGTTTAAATTGGAGCAGCAAATAAAATTAGCTTTTATAATATGGAAATTGACAGGGCATCATCAAAATAGCAAGGATACATGGAAGAGAACTGTCCTTTCAGTTACATGGTAGGTTCTTACCGATCCAAAATAGCAAGCTGCCAAAGCTTTTGTTAGTTCAGTCTTGCCAACCCCAGTTGGTCCACAGAACAGCATTACAGCTGTGGGCCTCCCAGGATCTTGGAGGCCAACACGAGATCTCTTAACAGCTCGAGATATAGCAATAACAGCCTCATCTTGACCAATTACCCTTTTCCTCAGCTGCTCCTCAAGACTAACAAGAGACATTCTTTCGTCTGCAGTAAGCTGCTGAATGGGGATTCCCGACCAGAGTGAAGCAACTGCTGCTATATCATCAGGACCAACCACCGTGGGTCTGAAAAGAATCAAATTCACAAAGTTACTTGAAAATAGATATGTTCCCAAGTTAATTCAGCCCCCCTGCATTTATAAATCAAACATAATATGAGTCAACATACCCATCTGTGCTAGGAGATGGAGGTAAGGGGGATTCTAAAATTATCTCAGCAGAATCATCTATGCTGGAAGCAGTAACATCATTTTGGGGCCTACTTGTCTGAACCTGCTTCCATAAAACACAGGAATGTTTCCTGTTATTAGCAGACAATAAGGAAATATGCAATTGTACCTGGGAACAACAACATTACCAATTCATGCATGGCCTGGACAGTTCTAATCTCTTGCCAATAATCATGTGGGGACTTCGAGAGTATACAGGTTTGTTGTTCTTTCTTCCTCCTATGGGCCTCAATATTAGCTCTACTTCCTGCCTCATCAATTAGATCAATAGCTTTATCTGGAAGATACCTATCAGCAATATATCTTGCAGATAGATAGACAGCAGCACTAATTGCTTCTGGTGAGAATGTGCAGCGGTGATGGGCCTCATATTTCTGACGCAGACCTAACAATATCTTAACTGCATCCTCCTAATCATTGTTGCCGAGTGTCCAATAAAGGGTTAGAAAGTAGGCTGCCCAACCATGCAGGAAATAAGGTATCAGATTAATGTACAAATGTGTAACAAACCTGGCTTGGCTCATTAACCAACAAGGGTTGGAATCTTCGCGCTAAAGCTTTATCATTTTCAAATTGTTTCCTGTATTCATCCATGGTTGTGGATGCAATACACTGCAAGAGATAGAGATTTGTTCAAACCTAGTAGATCGAAACAAATAAGCCAACAACAATAGAATTTGTCCTTGTCAAATCTCCATCTCTTGTTCATATCTTCCTGTAACATTTCTCCTCAAACAGGTTTTTAGATGGATTTCCATCACTCCATACAAGCATTTCCAATTATGTAAATTTACCTAAACATGAAACTAATAGAGTAAAGCACAATAGCATGAGGCCATTACCTGTATTTCACCCCTACCAAGAGATGGCTTCAACAAATTAGCAATGTCAAGACCAGCTCCCTTGTTTCCTCGTCCAACTGTGCCAGTCCCAACTAGTGTATGCACTTCATCGATGAAAAGGATAACGTTACCTGCAATGCATGCATGATTGAGTCCCTAAGAAATCACTCTCTATTAAAGCATAATTCTAAATGGAGCCACCTTCTTTTCGTATCTCTTTAATTAATTTAGTGACCCGCCCCTCTAATTCGCCCCTTTCCGATGATCCAGCAATTAATAACCCTACATCCAAGGACATCACACGCTTAACCTGCAGTGTAAAACAAATGATCAAATATCAGAAAACAATAAAAAGGATGCAAGTTTTCATAATGGGAACAGCCACATACATATGACTTAGAGTACGTAGTTTAAAAAACGATAACAAAAACAATCATTTGTGGGTTAACATACCAGGAGAAAAGCAGGAACATCTGCCTGAGCAATTCTTACAGCAAGTCCTTCAGCAATGGCTGTTTTTCCAACTCCACTTTCACCGAGAAGAATGGGATTATTTTTTGTTCTGCGGCAAAGGATCTGTACAAGTCTTTCAATTTCAATATCACGTCCAATAACAGGATCAATCAGTCCTTCGCTTGCTCGAATAGTAAGATCCACACAAAACTGTGCCAAAGCACTTTTATCTAGCAACAGAAATCAAGTTGCAAAAGGTTCCCCTTTGTTCTTGCAATTAATAAACAAAGAAATCACCAAGAACATTGGAATTTTACCTTTCGTTTTCTCTGTTGACCTTAAAGCAGCAGTTTTCTTAGGCAATGTCTTTCCATATGCCTCTTTGGATCTTAGAGATGGTTCTCTTCCATCTTGCGCAAGCTCTCCTTGAAGTCTGGAAACTGCTACAGCTGCCAATTCATTTACATTTGCCCCCAATCTGAAATCATACATTCGGGACAGAAAAGGAAACTTGAGCATTATGTACTTTAAAACAAACAGTTAACAAGCTTATCAATGTTGATGGAGAATGATAGGTAAGGAAGGGATGCATGAAAGCTGGCGAAGGGGACTCGCATCCTATACAAACACGACATTTTCATACTACTAAAAGTGGACTAAGACAACTCTTCAATCTAAGAAGAAAACTTAGATGTTGTAATTCCATACCCAACATATTGATCTATACAATCTAAGCAGATGGACCAGCTACTACACAAACCACCGATAAATCTACTTTGCATTACCACTAACAAATTTTTGGGTTCTCTGTATTGAGCACGGTCTCTTAACAATTAGTTGACTCAAGTCTCCCAATAGTTTCCTTTGTATATGAAAATGTTACAGAGGAAGACCACTACAGCAATAAGAAGAACCATCAAGTCGTACCTATTGAGTACCCTAGAAGCACTTCCATCATCAGCAGTGAATAAGCCAATGGCTATATGCTCTGGTGCGACGAAATTATGGCCCATAGTCCTCGAGTAGTCAACAGCAGCTTCAAAAACGCGCTTACTGCTGATAGAAAACGGTATATCTGTAGGCTTACGTATGATCTTCCTTTCGCTGGTAGAAGCTGATGTACTAATTTCATCTGCATCTCTATCACCTCGCCAAATGCTTTGAACAACTTCGCGGGCTTTATCGATCTCGATGCCTGAGCCAAGAAACCCGTTTGAGTCCTTATCCTCGGTTATCAAACCCAGCAACAGGTGCTGTGTAAAAACCAAGTCCTTGCCCAAAGCTCTTGCTTCTCTTTGAGAAAAAATGACAGCCTTAATGGCTCTCTCAGTGAATCTCTCAAAAACTGCCGAAACTCGAAGAACCCTACTGTTTCTGCGTGCACTTGGGGGTTTAAAAGAAACGGTTTTCTTGTCGTTGTACCCATGAGAAACAGAAATGCCAAAACACGAAGATGAAGAAGACGAAATTGCGACGTTATTGGAGTGAAAAGCTAAGAGGGGGTCAAAACGATGCGAATTTTGTGATGGAAGAGTTGAAACTGAACCCAATTTCCACCTGGAGTGAACTGATAACGGTGAAGAAGATAGCACCTCCATTTACAGAACTCTCAATTCGCAGGTATAATCTAGATGAGTTTTCCAGGAAACACAATCATTAACCAAATGGTGCAAAATATTTGAGCTTTTCTTGTTTAATTTTTGTGGGTGGGATGGAATCTCAGAAATCTTCAAGACGGGACAAGAACAGAAGCAAAGTAGAAGAAGCAATGCAAGGAATAGAGTGGAAGGAATTGTAAAAAATAACACGGTTGGTTTGGTTGACACGACAAGCCACCACAGCCCACGTTATTAGGACATTTCGGCGTTTGAAGACAGTACTGTAATCATGTGCCCAAAAGTCCACTTTTCTAGGACTCTTTCCAAAGGTTGCTGCTCCGTGAGAATGCTTACAAATCAGAGATGTGTACTTAGGACGGAACTATCAAGTAGACATTTCACAAACGTGTGGAACTTTGATATCTCCAGTCAAAATCCTTCTATAACAAAGACGATTCGCTGTTTAAAATAAATTAAACGTGTTCTTGTCTTGTATATGCGAATCCAAGATGGTAAATTGTCGGCGAAGAGTTACAGACAAAACTTGTTTAACGACCGTCCTTGAAGATGGCAACTTTGGTCGACAACCAACGAGAACTGAAGAAATCGAACCCAGGAAATCCCTTGCACTTTCTGCAATCGGGCAGTATCTCTTTTCATTTGTAAAGCGGCTCAATGTTTCTCAAGAACATGTTGAGAAAGGTACACTCTTTATGAAATAATACTGTATGTCACTGTGTTGTTGAAGTCAACGTTTCTTCAGAACATCTTGGGAAAGGTACAATCTTACGAAATAATACTGCATGCAACTGTAAACCAATAAGTTGTTGAAGTTAGAGCTCTGTATATGATAGAATAGAAGTTTAATAGTACTAAAATAGGTTTCGGTTCATGAGATCATCACAATCAATGTAATATTATTCTTGTGTTGGCATTAAGAGTAATTTAAATTTTATTAGAATATAATTTAAAATAAATTATCAATTAGTAAAAAATTCAACAAAATTAAATTTTAATAAGGTAAATTTTTGCATTGTTATATTTTTAAAATTTTATAAGTAAATCTCATTATCGAGTTAATCCTCATTATGTTATGTTAATTTCATTAATAAATTAAAAATAATAAATTATGTATATTTATAAAAAATAAATAATAAAATATTAATTTATGATATAACAACAAATTTGATAAAATATACAGAATTTGATGTTAAAATTTTAATATTATTTATTAAAATTTTATTTTAAACATTTTGAAAATATTATAATTAAAATTTAATACTCTTAAATCTTAAATTTTGAGTAGAAATGACAATGGGTTAGAGTCGAGCCTTAACTTTGGCAGGAGCTCAGTCAACCTGAGCTTGACTAGTTGACTTTTAGTTGGATCGGCTTGTCAGGCCCAATTGTTAAGCCTAATTTTAAGTTATATTTTTTAAAAAATAACTACAATTGTAACCGAGCTTGACTGGTTGACTTTTAGTCTGATCGGCCGGTCAGGCCTAATTTTAAGTTATATTTTAATAAAAATATAATTACAATTGTAACCTTTTTTTCTTTACCTATAACATGTTTTATTATAGCAACACAATGGGCTGCTCGTTTCTTTAATATGTTAACCTATTGGACCTGTCTTACTATTAACCTAACTGGGCAGTAACATTACAATGAATACTCAAAGTGTGAGTTTCTTAAATTTGGAGTAGCCTCCTTATACTGTTATTAATCTTTCTTCACTCACAATCATCAGTTAACTTGTGAAGAGGTTATAACTTGGGCTAGACATTGGTTAATGGATATCAAAACCCGTTCATTTGTTGGGTCTTAGGTAAGAATGAGAACCACAACATGATTAGGTTTAGTAAAATTTATTCGGCTCAACTCGGTTCAAATTATATAATTTAACTTGATTTGAAATTGGGATGTTGTTATTTTAAATTTTTAAAATTAAAAAATACATATTTAATTATACCCCATCAAATTTTAAGCTAACCTTATGTTTAAATGAGTCTAAATTTGACCTAACTTGTCGTAAAATTTAAACATGGTTATTTGGTTAGATTAATTAAAAATTTATAATAAGTACAAAGTGAATACTTTATTTAATTGTTAAGACTTTCTTTCATAAACACATGTTTCACATATGATTTTTTTTGGTGATTATTATAATATTGTCGTAGATGAATTATTAGAAATGATGAAGGCACACCACTAGCTGATGACGTAGAACATTGTACACATGATTTACGGGAGACACGAAGTTGCGTGCATTAGACATATGAAAGCTTGAATCTTAAACTAAGGTAGTAAGAGCCACAAATGTTCCAATCACATTAAAAAGGAACTAGCAGGTTGTCATTGCGTAATTGCGCAGTGAGATTTTTAAAACGATAATGCCCCGCTGAATTAAAATATACAAAATAGAATATACTTGAATAATATCTATAAGTTGTTTGTTATATATTTGTAATATACCGGGCATATGCAAAAGTATCGTCTTAAATATTGTGAAATTTATAGACAAAATCATAGCAAATCATGCGTTCATAATAAGTTGTAGAAAATTTAATAATATAAACTAAATCGTTGTGCATTTGAAATAGCATAGCGTTAATTAATCTTTAAAAAAAATTACATGCTTATGTTGTGTTAGATTATATGAAAAATTCATGATAATTTAGGTTTTTTGTTGCGATCATCTAAAGGAACATTTGACACTTGCATTGGCTCTAGTCCAGTTTTTTCGAATCTTTTGTTTAGACATTGTTTGACTCTTGAAGAAGAAACAAGGATATCTTCGGAAAATTTAAAAAAAATCAAAGTATATTAGTGATATAGTGTTAAGGTGAAGATCACCTTGTTTATAAGAATGTTGAACGAATAAATAACAACAGTGAATTAGCGAGCTTTAAATTGTTTGAAAATGGTAAAAATAAATTACAGTATCCATGAATAAAAAAAATAATTTAATAAATAATGATAGGTACCTGAGAAGTTGAAAGTGTCATTTTAACATTGCTATTATCTATTTTTTTGTTTGAAGTTGAATTTCGCTCTAATTCAGCATCATCCGTTTGGTGGTAATAAATATCAGTGAAGTGTTGTCATCCGTCCAATTGTTGGATCTGAATAGGTTTGATATGAAGGAGAAAGGTTTTTGTCTTCAATTCAGTATGGACTTTATCGAGAGGAAGTTCAGTACTCTTTTTATCAAAGAGAAAAGTGCAGATTATTAGTCATATAATAAAGATGCTATAAAAAATAATCAAATGTATTTTTATTTGTAATAAGTATAAAAATATAACTTGGTTGTAATATTGCATAGCTTCAACTGCATTGAAGTTCAACATATTTTCGACAAGTTCACAAAAAATGGATGTTGTCACAGTTCCTCTGTTATCAGTCAAATCAATATCATACCGACATCTACATTTAAAAAAGAAAGTAAATGAGAAAATATATAATTGAATAAATAAAGAATATTAGAAAGTTGTATTTATAATTGATATGAACGATCTTAAACTTAAGTTAACATACACGTATCTAGGCATGTGCTAAAATCTTATCAGAATATGTTCTGAAGGGGACATAAAAAGAACTTAATTGTTCATGATATGTGGGGCTTGTTTATCCCTTATCTATTTTTTAAAAAGGCAAACAATTGAAAAGGAAAAAAGGGAAGAATGGGCTCAGCTTGATGTTTCTCCTTGCAAGAATTACATGTAAATGTAACTCCATATGTAGTGGCGGTCGAACAAAAACAGTTTTTGTAGCTCATATACCAATATTTTTACAGAATGTGTTGGAAGAAAATACGAGCTTTAATCCATGCTGTCTAGAAAGATACACGTAGATGTTCGTTACGAATAGTCAAATTAGATAGATAATATGTGAGAAAAATCTTCATAGTAGACTATAAATGTATGTACCTTAGCAGTGAGATTTAGGAAAATGATATTTGAAAATTTTTGATTTGATCCAAAAGATACATTAGGATCATATTTGAGGTAAGTCTGTTGGGTAACATGGTCTTTTAGCTGCTTGTTATTATGTTGCGTCATAAGAAAATGGTAATTATAAGCGTATGTATAAAAATATGTAAAAATGCATACATAACTTTGTTTGTTGTAAAAGTAAAGATGGGAAACGTGGAAGCACCAATTTTTAAAATCTGTAGCTTCTTGTACTGGTGGATCAATGAGAATTACATAATCAAACCATATAGATAATGCAACACCTGAAAATTTAAAATTGTAAGCCTAAAATGAATATACAAGAATAAATATAAGTAAAATAATAGTATAACGAGAACGAAAATAGAATTACCATTATAAAAGTGAACTTTTAGCCTACGACATTCAACAATTGGATAAGTATGTAAGGTCTGTGCAATTTTTTTCCCTTCATTTGCAACAAAAGCACCTCAGATTGACAGTACGATGGTTTTTTGTCTAATATAAAAACGAAAAATGTCAAAAGAATCAAATGTTACCGGAGTTCATTAGTTGTAGAGAATATAAGGGAATAACATACTGTTTTTTAGTAAGAATAAATTTTTGGATAGTTAAAACTTTGTCGTCTTTGTTGATGCGCCTTGCATCCAAAACTTGAATAACGACAGCCAAAATATCTATCATATGTTAAGGTTAAGCCCAACACGATGTAATGGAAGAAATAAAAGCTGTTGAGAGAAACAGTTAAAAGATCTAACCTACTGATTTTTCTTTGTTATTGATATAGTTGACGAGATTTGTAAAGGATGTATAGGTGAAGTTGCTTGGTTGGATGTTGTTGTCATTAGTTACAAACTCAACATCAATGCGACTTGTAATGATCCATTGTATATTCAAGTCTTCAAGTTGGAATTGGCTTGACAATGGCATAAGAAATGATATAACTTTTAAAAGGCTACAAAATGGGACTCATCCTTTATATATCATTATTAAATATGATATCTTCAACGCATGATTCCTGTTGGAAGAAAACAAAATCCAAAAAAAGAGCTAAATAATTATGGTGATATAGAAAAGTAACAAATTGAAATTTTGATACATTGAAAAACTAAAATTTTAAAGTAAAAATGGTAATTACATTTTATAGAAAAAAGGAGATAGAAGCAAGAAAAAAGTTTGAATATTTCATGAGTTTAGTAGTAGTGTAAAGAGACTAATAGAAATTATAATTTCATACTTAGGTCAATTATTATTTTCTAACGTTAGTGCAAAAAGGAACATGTTGAATGAAGAAAGTATAATTGTTGTACCTTTAAATCAACAAAGATAAATTTTTGTCTCCTCGATGGTTTGTTAGGTGATGTAACAATTTGTTGTTTTTCTTGAACGGTTACTTTGCATGACTACCCCTCAGCACCAGGAAAAATATCTTTGATCAATAAACGTTTCTCCATCCTACAAAAACAATGGTTAAGAAAATATTGACATACTAAATATTTTTTTGTAGATAGAATGAAACTAAATACACTTGAAAGGAACAATGAATGTATCTTTTGTTTATTTTATATGTTATAATTTAGACAATTGGAATATTTCACTGAATACAATATTCCTTGTTGTGAAATGAATTTCTGAAGAGTTAAAAGTGTCTGAAATAATTAGAACTTTAATTGATTTGGAAGTTGTAGTTTTTGACAAAGTAATATATAATTGTCTATATAAAAATACGGGTTGATGAAGATAAATTCTTACATAATTAAGGGTTTGACCTTGTGACTTATTTATAGCAACAAAATGGGCTACTCATTTCTTTAGTATGCTAACCTATTGGACCTGTCTTATTGTTAACCTGACTGGGCCAGCAACATTGCAATGAACACTCAAAGTATGAGATTCTTAAATTTGGAGTAGCCTCCTTATACTGTTATTAATCTTTCTTCACTCACAATCATCCGTTAACTTGTGAAAAGGCTATGTTAGAATATATTTTATATATTCTTTGTTTGGTTTTGGCATTTTGAATTGGACATATAAGAAAATTAAAATTATTA
>JAOTAY010000007.1:27203832-27216491 GCA_025629805.1 Erythroxylum baracoense | reverse complement strand
TAAAAGGAATACCTCATAATATATTATTAACAAGTCATAATGTTAATACATGAATCACAAATATCCATTGGCCTAGGACACACTACTAACAGATTTATCACACAACTTTTTTTTTTGGCGATTATTATAATATTGTCGTAGATGAATTATTAGAAATGACGAAGGCACACCACTAGTTGATGACGTAGAACATTGTACACATGAATTATGGGAGACATGAAGTTGCGTGCGTCAGACATATGAAAGCATGAAAGCCACAAATGTTCCAATCACATTAAAAAGGACAAAGCATACGATCGTCGTTCGGAACACAAATCAAAGTTATTGATGAGCCGTCAACTTTAGTGTATAACTATATAAATAATTTCAACCACGGTGACTAGGTAAGGTTTTTTTTAAATAACGGGTTGTTTAATTTTTTAATTATAGTCTGAATTTTAAAAAGTGATAATAAAATATTTAAAATTTTAAAAAATTTTAATACTAACCCGTCATTAAAAACGCTAACTATTAATACATATCAACTAAATTAACACAATAAATAAAAATTAATGAAAAGATATTGTCATTAAAAATGAGATTTTTATATCAATTTACGTAGTCTTAGTCCTTTGTTATCTGTTTAGTCTCTAAAGATTCTGAGCCCATTTTTTTCTATTTGTTATTTTGACGCCCAAATCTACTCTCACATTGTAGTGTATAGTATCAGCAAACTTTTCGTTTTCATTTTGTTCTCCTTATGTTTTTTTTTTTCGTTCCGAAGGAAGAACACTTAAAACTAAATCAAAACAAGTCTATCGCAAGCCTCTGCAGTACACAATTCCTTGCTTATCCCCGTGAATACACTCCAGAACTGAAATTGGAGGCTGCTGTAGAATATGGAGGCCTGGGCTGGCAAGAACAGCGAGGGCAGTCAGGTTATCCGCACACTGATTCCCTTCACGATGAACATGCTGAAGTTTCACCTCCCAATCTCTCAGAAGTAACCTGTGGGTACCTGTCAACAAAAAATTATTACCGTCAAGCTCTGTAATAGCAGAGGATAGTAGATCCAGGACTTGTAATGAGTCCACTTTAATTATGAGACGGCGATACCCCAGGGACCAAGCCAGGGTGAGACCTGAGTGGACTCCCCAGAGTTTTGTCGTAAGAGGCGAGCTGCTGCTCAGGTGATGTAGAAATCCCCCCACACCACTGTCCGTACCAATCGCGAATTAAACCGCCCGCGGCAGCTACAGACGACGGTTATGACGACGCTTGCTTAACCGTGCCGTCGATATTAAGCTTTACCCAGTCCTTCGGAGGTTTGGACCACCCCACTGGACTGCCTGCCGGTAAGCCCGGAGTCCGAAAAACACAAAATTTCACTGTCCTTGCCCTAGCTAGCATAAGGGCATTGGGATTGCGTAATGTGAAAATTCAAGGGTGAAAACATTGAAAAAATAAATTGAAAACGAAGGAAAAAACTAAAATTAAAGCGCAAAGTCATCGAGACAGCGTAATCTGATTTAAGTAGGCAGGCTTAACAGAGATGCTAACATTGAGGTAGAATTGAAAAAATTAAAATTTTGACTATTTTATTCCTACTTTTTAAAGTTCGGATTATAATTACAAAATTGGGCAAAGTTTTTTTTTTTTTAATTTACCCTTATTCTCATAATACATGCTAATTAAGATTTTATAGATAGTTTATACGTTTAAAAAATGGAGAAATGCTATTAGAGGATTTTGTCGAGTTCATGAGATTGGAATTATAGAAAATCAGGGCCTTAGCAATGTTTGATCATCAACATCACACGTTTGGCAAGTTATGGCCCCGTGACACTTCTTGCTTTTAATTTGTTTAATTTAGTATCAATATTTTAATTTTTAAAAATTATATAAATTAAAATGAAATTTTTGTTGATATAGCTTATCTTGTACTAAAAAAAAATAAATCAAAAGGTCTCTATTAATTATCATAGCTAATATTAGGTGACAATTTAGCTTGAATTATTTTGTTTTGAGGTCAATTAGTTAATTTTTTAATTTGACCAATATTGAATTTAAATATTTGAATATATTAGAATTTAGATTTAATATTTTTATAAATTTTATAATAAATTAATTTAACTTAGCTTAATTTGATTAGAAATCAATGGATCAATTAAATTAAATTGAATTCAAACTCAAATTCATATATTAAATAGACATGGAAATTATGGCTTGGCCCATTTTTTCTCCAAGTTAGCCAGGCTACGGGCCGACCATAGTCTACCGGCCCATTTTTTTCAAAATGGTGTCGTTTTGAATTTTTTTACTTTAGAAAATTAATGGCCTGACCCGCCCAATTGACATAACTAATATTAAATAATTTTAAAATTCAAAGGAAAATATTAAGAATTCTGAATTTAATCAGAGTCATTGTTAAATTTAAAATGCATAATTTAAAAGCTTTGGTAGATTTAAGTTGGATGAGACGAGGGATATTTTGTAGATAATGTAGAATTAGGTAAAGGCTACATCTCCAGCTAGTTGTTCTTTACTAACACTAATCGTGGATTAAGTAAGAAACGTAACATGGCTATTGGTTACAAGTGGGGTTCTTTTATTAAAGTTGAATGTGATATAAATATCTGCGTATTAAATTGATATTATTAATAAAAAGTTTATGTCGTGGCTTTTGATTGATGTGCATTGGTCCTCCTGTTGTCTTCTTGCGATATAATTGATCTCTTGTTCACGTGCCTTTGGACGGGTTTAAAGATGAATACGTCCACGCTTGAAATGAAACGTCACCGTAGAAACACTGTGTTTTTTGTTACCGTGGCAAACTTACCACACTATTTATGGAGTTGGTTGACGAACATGAACCTCTCTTTTTAAATTGTTAGAATATTATTATTATTATTATTGTTATTATTATTATTATTATTATTATTATTATTATATAGACAACATTGCTTATATGATAATGAATTACATAATTATTTGTATTAAAAATAACTTATAAATACTTCACATAAAGTTTTTTTTCATAAAATTAAGGATGCCACTCTTTCATTAAATTGTTATAATTATATTTTCTAGGTAAAAGACATAAACATCTTTTAAAGAAATTTTGGAAAAAATTTTCGGTTATTAAAACTTTCAAAAAATTCTTTTTACTTTAAATTTTTTATATAAAATATTTTTTAAACTTTGATTAAAAAATAATGACAAAACACTTCTTCTTTTTTTAAACGAAAGAATCCTCAGCCGTTATCCTTTAGAAGCGTACTGGGTAAATTTTTGGATTGACACAATAGTCTGTAAATTATGTCAATTAGGTACTCCGTGCTAAGCAAGTCTTGTACAATAGGCTCGATAGAGAGAGTGTAAATAGGGAGATTCAAACACAAGACCTTTTGCCCTCATGTCTCCTACTCTACCAACTCAACCACCTCCTAAGGAGACAAAACACAAGCATTATGAATATCAAACATGAATTAATCAAATATTACTAATACGGTAACTCAATTTAGCTCTTAAATATGATTTGAACTAATTAAACTTGACTTAACTAAATGATTGAATATAATTATAAAATTTATTAATTTAGATAAATTTTAATTTAATTTAATTTAAATTTAAGAGTTAAATTAAAATATTATTTAAGCAACATTTAATTACTGTTATGTTTTAAGTGAAGTTTAAGATTATTGTTATATTTTAATTGAAGTGTGAGATAAATATTTTTTAAATTAAAAATTTTAAAATTAAAATACTTTTCAAAAATTTCTTAAACTATAAAAATGTATATTCAAACATTCAATCTCTTAAAAATTATAGTATTTTTATTATATTATATTAAATTTTATTTATATATTTATACAGACTGTATATAAATATATAAATAAGATTTGAGTAATTGAATAAGAGAGTTTTACGTTAGAAGACAAGGGAGAACCAATCGATTGAAACTCTGCATTATTATGGTTGGTCAAAAAGATCGAAAAGACTGAAGACATTAAAGCAAACGCTTAAAAAGTATTTTCTTTTGATTTCACCTTTAAACCCGAAAATGGCAAGGAACATGTTTCACGAGGCTACGGTAGGCCCGTGAAATTACAACCATTCAATTCCACTCAAGAGAAGAGGTAAGCATGATAAATAAAAAAATTATTAATTTTTTAAAAAATCATCTTTATTGAGTTTTACAATATTAATCTGAATTTTAAATAGTGATATTAAAATATTTTAATTTTTACTTGTTAACAAAAATAATTTGATACTAATAATGTAGCGAGCCATTTGAGATAAGTATTTTTATCATGTGATTGTCATGTATTGTATTTATGTCCTTTATGAATTTTAATATTTAATAAATTAAAAATATCAAATATTATAAAATGATTATGAAATAAAACATTCGAGATAATTATTTTACAGTTTTTTAAATATTTTTAATTTATTAAATAATAAATTACAAATAAACTTGAAAATTAATCAAGGAACAACTTTTTTAAAATAGTCTTTATGATAATAGTTATTATTCAATATAAATAACAAATCTTTTTAATGAGAATTCTTAACATGTTAGTTAATTATTTTTGGTAAATAATGTTACAATTGAGTAATTCAACTTCATGTAAGAGATTTGGTCAAATTAATTAAATTCACACTCTAACATTTAATACAAACATGTATTTTAAAAATTGTTAGAGATGAAATTAATTATTTTAAATTTTGTTTGATCTTAATTTAATTTAATTTCATATTTTTATATTCATTCAAGTTCAAGGGTGGATTTGACAAAATTTACAATTTAGAATAATAATAATAATAAATTAGTTAAATTGAGTATGAGCTCAAATATAACGAATTAAATTAATTTTACTGAATTTAATTTTTAATTTTTTAAACATTATCTTAATTCCGAGCTGACTGACTCAATTATAACGCTCTTAAATCTTCTGCTTCCATAATTCTGTACCAACTCTGTTCCAGATCATTTTAACCACATAATATATAGGACTCAGAAAAATATGTAGATGAGATAGATTGGAACAGGATTGGTACATGATTATAGGTATAGAGGATTTAATCCCAATTACAACCTAATGATCACTACATAAATTCCTAAAAATTCCAAGAATTTGATACGAGGATTCGAACACATAATCTCTATCTAAGGGAGTTCACTAGCTAGACCACCTTAAGACAAAAATGAGTACTAAGACTGTCTGTTTGTGAATAATTTCACTTTGCACATCTGTACAATACAACCATGTACGTTAATTTTTATTTTTTAATAAGTTTTGGGCCCATGGAATGAAAATTTACTTATTTCATTTCATTTTTTTATTACAAAACCTACACCAATGATTATTTCCAGTTCAGACCATACATCGTCTATGTCCTGTCTCTGAATGCATTTTCTTATTTAAACCGAACATCCCACGTTAAGAGAGTAGTTAACAGGAACCAAAAATCAGGGAAGTTCCATCCATTTTGTCTGTGTAGTCAGATTTAAATCATCTCCTGTTGAATCATTCCCTTTTAGCTTTCCGATCTCCTTGTAGACAGAAACCTTGAAAGCTTCTGTCTTGCTTAACACCTGACTGGTTTTATAGTATATTCACACGTAAAGCTTGAAGCTTTTAGCAGCTGTACAATTTTTGCATCACCCCAGATGCAAGAAACAGGTAGAGAAGATCGTCAACAGTCTGGGACAGAGCTCGTTGGTAGTATTTCTTACAGTGGTCCACTGGGTGGTGGACCTCCAAACAAGAGAGCAGGAAGAAGAAGCGCAGGGTTCAGCATACCAGAAAATAGAGAGGGCCATGAAGAACCATACATGGAGGTCAAACTCGACGTACACGACGATTCTGTGGCCGTTCACAGTGTTAAACCTGCCAACCGCGACAAAGAAGATGCTGATATAACACTACTAGCCAAAGGCCTGGAAAGAAAATCTGCTTCAAATGTAGTCAGGAATGCTTCAATCAGGATCAAACAAGTTTCTCAAGAGTTTAAGCGCTATGCTTCTTTCTCCAAGATACCACCACCTGTCCGACTTGAACGGACCAAAACTTCGGCGGCTTGTGCTTTGAAAGGACTAAAGTTTATCAGCAAGACTGATGGAGCATCAGGGTGGCCTGCTGTAGAGAAGCGGTTTGATGAAATTACTGCTTCAAGCAATGGCTTGCTTCCTCGTTCTCGGTTCTGCGAATGCATAGGTGCACAAATTTTCATAGTTAAAGTCCACAGATTTTATTATTTATGAAAAGATTTTCAGTTTTGGAGATTCTGATATGAATTGTTGTTGAAATGATAGGAATGAAGGAGTCCAAGGAGTTTGCTGGAGAGTTGTTCAATGCACTTGCTAGAAAACGGAACATAACTGGCGATTCCATTGGTAAGGAAGAGCTAAGGCAGTTCTGGGAGCAGATTTCTGATCAGAGCTTCGACTCCAGGCTTCAGACTTTCTTTGACATGTAAGTTTCTGCTTCATTCTTTTCAGGCTTCAACGAATCAGTCAAGCTTTTCAACGTTCCCAAGAAAATTTTACTAAATTTGCAGGGTTGATAAAGACGCCGATGGCAAACTTACTGAGGTGGAAGTCAGAGAGGTGAGGTCTCTTAATTTTTCATATTCACCTCAAGAAAACAACTCAGTGTTTTGCTTCTGCAGATTATCACTCTCAGTGCTTCTGCAAACAAGCTCTCATCCATCCAGAAGAAAGCAGAGGAATATGCAAGGCTGATAATGGAAGAGCTAGATCCAGAAAAACATGGATACATCATGGTAAAGAGGCTAAATCAATTCACAGTTAGATCCTTTCACTTGTTTGATCACTAATCTTGTTTAATGTTTTGACGGTAAACAGATAGAGAACCTGGAAACGCTTCTATTGCAAGGAGCAAAACAGTCTGCAATAGCAGGAGAGAGCAAAAAATTAAGCAAAATGCTAAGCCAGAAGCTGAAACCTACACTTGATGATAACCCAGTAAGGAGATGGTGTAGGCGCACCAAGTACTTCGTATTGGACAATTGGCAGAGAGTTTGGGTAATGGCCCTCTGGATTGGTGTTATGGCTGGCTTATTTGCATACAAGTACGTGCAGTATCGACACAGAGCAGCTTATGAGGTTATGGGAAATTGTGTATGCATGGCCAAAGGAGCAGGTGAGACACTCAAGTTGAACATGGCTCTGATTCTACTACCAGTCTGCAGGAACACACTGACCTGGCTCAGGAACAAGACCAAATTGGGTGTTGTAGTCCCTTTTGATGATAATCTCAATTTCCATAAGGTATTGTCTTGCTTTTCCACTTTAGATATTCTGCAGAAGGATTCTAAAGACTGAACAAAGAAACGTTTTGTCTGTTCTTTTTCCAGGTGATAGCAGTGGGAATCACAATTGGGGTTGGCATACATGGGATATCTCATTTGGCCTGTGACTTCCCTAGACTAATTCATGCAAGTGCAGAGAAGTGGAAGCTGATGGAGCCATTTTTCGGGAATCACCCTACAAACTACTCCTACTTTCTGAAGTCAGTGGAGGGAGTAACTGGAATCATAATGGTGATCTTGATGGGAATAGCCTTCACATTAGCTACAACGTGGTTCAGGCGCGGTCAGATCAAGAACAATTTCTTCAAGAAACTCACTGGTTTCAATGCCTTTTGGTACTCTCACCATCTCTTCATCATTGTCTACACTCTGCTCATTGTGCATGGCCATTACTTGTACCTGACACATGAGTGGTACAAGAAGACAGTAAGCTCCTAACTCCTCCTGTTATGGCATCTAGACATTTCATGTTCTTTGATTCTTTGAATTAGTGAATTCTTGCACTCAGTAGTTTCTCTGAAATGGCAGACTTGGATGTACTTAGCTGTTCCCATTACACTTTACGCTAGTGAGAGACTTATCAGAGCACTAAGATCTAGCACTGAAGCTGTTACTATAAAAAAGGTTAATCGAGCAATCTCTTACTATGAACATATTATATGTGGACTTGCAGTTGTTAAACTATCTTCCCTTGTACAATATACAATATTCCAGGCAGCTATTTATTCTGGAAATGTATTAGCACTTCACATGTCAAAGCCTCAGGGATTTAGATACAAGAGTGGACAGTACATGTTTGTGAATTGTGCTGCTGTATCTCCATTTGAATGGTCAGTAACCACTAAACTGTTTTTTACTTGTATTGGCCGTTGATGAATTGACTGCAACTGCATAACATCCAGGCATCCATTTTCGATCACTTCAGCCCCTGGAGATGATTATCTAAGCGTTCATATCAGAGCTGTCGGTGACTGGACAAATGAACTTAGAAACGTGTTCACGAAGGTGTGTTTTTTCTTTCAATCTTTTGTTTAATGATAAGATTCGAACTTTGGAAACGGAATTGTTTAGACGACTCCTGTAATTTTTGGATAATTTGTCAAGGTATGTCAACCACCTGCTACTGGGAAAAGTGGACTCTTAAGAGCTGACTGCTTCCAAGGAAACAACAACCCCAAGTAAGTCATCACGTTCAATGTCCTTGAATCAGGACATGTCCTAACGTCTCCAGAAATGAAGACAGGTCATACGTTGGAGATCAACTTATAAATTAATAAATTATGAATCCATTATGAAGTTGGTGTGAAGCTGTCATATTACGTGACAAGCATTTTAAATAGGGTCAACCTTGTTGTCTAGGCAAGAATCTTAATTAGTTGGTTCCAACACACTGATTTTCTTAATAGATCCACACAGAAGCAACGTGATCTTGGATCTTGCACGTTGTTCATATTCTATTCCTGTAACTCAAAAATCTAACCCAAGTGGAGTTAGGAGTGGAATTACTACATCCACTGAGTCTGGGATTTTGACAGGCTTGTAATTCTCACGCTTCCAACAAATGGTAATATGAATTTACGACAGGTTATGGAGATTCTGCTCAATGTTCCTTGGAATTAGACAAGTCTGCCAACTTTGTTTAAGAGATGTCCTTGTCTACATTTCTCGTCATATCACATGCACGTTTCCATCAGAGATTGTGATATCTAACAGAAACCTAATGTAATGATCTGGTTTACTAACGACAGTAATGATTGAACAGCTTTCCAAGGGTTCTGATTGATGGTCCATACGGTGCACCAGCACAAGACTTCTGGAAATACGACGTAGTCCTGCTCGTTGGTCTAGGAATTGGAGCAACTCCGATGATCAGCATTGTCAAGGACATAGCGCGCAACTTAAGGGCAATGGAAGAAGAAGCGAATGCAATAGAAAATGGAACTCTCGACACAAGGAACAACTCATCGCCGCTGAGAAAACTGAGCCCAAATTCACAGAAACGAAGAGAGCACTTCAAGATCAGAAGGGCATACTTTTACTGGGTGACAAAAGAGCAAGGTTCCTTCGACTGGTTCAAAGGGGCCATGGACGAAGTGGTTGAACTTGACCATAACCACGTCATTGAACTCCATAACTACTGCACCAGTGTGTATGAAGAGGATGATGTGAGGTCAGCTCTCATCACGATGCTCCAACAACTCAATCATGCCAAAAATGGTGTCGACATTGTCTCTGGCACACGAGTCAAGTCCCATTTTGCCAAGCCTGATTGGCCCAGTGTCTACAAGAACATCGCACTCAACCATACCGATTCCCGAGTTGGTAAGTCAACTTTCTATGTTGAAGTTCACACACACACACACATATATATATATATATGAATTACTCCCTAAGTTTTCCTAATCCAAATTGTTAATTAAATTCCAATAAATTAACAATGCAACATATTTATTATGATAAAAAATAAATAGACATGAAAAACAAGAAGTTGATATATAATTTTATTCTTTAATTTACATGTCTATTGATTTATTTTATGATAAGAAAGTTTTGTATTGTTAAATTACTTTTTAAAAATTATAGAATTTAATTTAAAATAAAAATTATAAAAATGTAGAAAATTTAAAATCTTAACATTGAATAAACTATTAACATATTTTTTATTAACATTATTTTTATATGGTATTAAGTCATGAAATTTTTTAATTTTTAAATGAGTCAAATAAAATTTTTGATAATTTAACACAAATTTATGTGATCATTGTATGTCTACTTCCTATTAGAGTCATGACATCACACATTCACTAGGTCTATGGTCCACAGTGTTCTCCATGATTCTTTCATTCTCCATAGTTTTCTCCATAATTCTGTCATTCAACTTTAGAAAAAGGAGAAAAGAAAAGATGAATGAGACTAGTGATACTCAAGAGTGAAGACTGAAGAGCCTTCTTGCTTTATGTCAATTTCACAAAACCAAGTTTAAAGACTTTTTTTTGTAATCAATACTAAGATAAGATGCAGTGTTATAACTTATAAGTAAGTCATCAAGTGTGCTTTTCTGACTGCTGTTAATAGTTTAAAGAGAGCTTTTGGTTTAAGTTAAGGATTCTTAGGATCATTTCAAAGTCTCAAGTCATTATTAAACTTTATATTATAGCACTCGGATTAATTTATTATTTCTGATATTCTTTGATATTGGTCCCGTCACCTGAAACTTTGCAGGGGTGTTTTATTGTGGTCAGCCGGCGTTAGCCAAAGAACTCCGCCACTTGGCCTTGGATTTCTCCCACAAGACCAGCACCAAGTTCTATTTCCACAAAGAGAACTTCTGAAATTGCCATGGATAATAATGGGAGAAAGTGAAGTAAAAAACAAAAAATAAAAAAGACCCACCAAGCCATTTATGAGGAGGATTTGGGTCCCTCGGTTGTTCAGCTCTAAAAGCTGGTGAGTAATGTAATCTTTATGAAAAAGGGGTTTGCTTTTTATGTGTACTTCAACTTTGCAAGTGGGGTTTAGATAAGAAACTGATGAGATGTTATGTAACCTAAAGAGAATGCATATGAGTTTCTTTTATTTCTTGTCCTTTTACCTTTAGAAGAGAGCAGAAATGGTTAAATTTGAGAAGTTAAGATGTCGAAAGTGTTGATAAAGCAAAACTTGTCTGGTCAAATCGAACATAACTCATCAACTTTTCACCGAACCAGAATTTGATCCTAATTGTCAATCGTATTATCAAGAGTTTTGAATGATTAAAGTGTTTGGCAATCTAGGTGATTATATTAGTTGACTAGCAAATTATATTAGCTGTTTGTTAAAAATATTTAGTAAAATTAGCAGTTTAGTATTAACTATTTATGTGTAAGTGTTGGGTTTTAATTTTCTAAAATTTTAATGATTTTATATTATATTATTTATTATTTGGATCGAATTTAATATTTGAATTTGAGTTATTGACATATTTTTAAATTTAAATATTCTTATTTTTATATTACTAAATAAGATAATAGATCATTAAGTATTTATATTTCTAACATATTCATTCTCTAAATCATAATTATATTTTTAACTTTCAAATCCAGAGTAAAGTTGGTAGAAGTAATCTAATTTAACTTGACGCAAAGGTAATCAATTAAAGTTGTGTTTGGCTCTGCGATATAGTATGAATAAGTACGTATTTACCGCAGTTTTCAAACACAGTCACATGTTTGGATCTGCAGTAAATAACTGGAGATTGAAATCAATAAGCAGAAAGAGGGTTGTAGTAAGAAACTACTTCTGTGGTAGAAATTTTATTATCAATTAATAACTTTCACTACAGGTATTATTTTCTATTACACTCTTAATTACTATGACTAATAATATATTTTTATGAAATATTTTATTTACTAAATTTATTTTATTTATATTTTCTTATTTTAATTTAATATTTGATTATTTATAATTTTAAATTTATATGACTAATAATATATCTTTTAATTATTTATATGATAATTAATAATTTATTAAATCAATGGATTTTTTAGCTATTTTATCTCTTTTCAGCAACCGCAACCGTATTTGCCAAACACTTATTTTCACGTTTCAGCAGTTACCAAAACAGCAATCCCAAATACATAAGTACTTATTGAAAATAAGTACTTATCATTTCAGTAAGTTGATTTCAGCAGGTTATCAACTGTCACCGCTCTCCTAAACCAAGCCTTAATTTTAGTTCTTAGTTTTTAATTTTTATTTATTGAAAAATCGTAGGGGTCGTAGTTTCGCAAACTTTTCAATTTTACGTTGTCGTCTTTGGCACAAATAAAAATAAAACCAATAAAAAACGAAATAACAAGAACACAAGAAATTTGGTAACGTAGTTCGGCACACCTTGTCTACGTCTGTGGGGCCCTCACCCAGCTTAATCACTTTCACCAAAGTACAATAGATTTACCCAAGGCTAAAACTGAGCCGACACCATTCAACCCTTGATACTATCTCTCAACCTCACTTCCCGTGAAAGAATTTTACACCCAATAATACGACCGATTCGTACTAACCTCAACAAAGGATTTACACTCACTGTTTAATAATAAAGATAATTAAACGAACAACTCAAGTAATTAAAATAACTAGAAACAAAGACTAATACACTTGAGATAAAAAAGAACAACTTCCCGATGAGTTGCGCTCCTCTGAAATAAATCTGAAAATCTGTCCACCAGTTGAACTGATTCATCCTAGCTTCAACAACTCCAATTAAACCATACGAGATACTCCAGACACCATGTATATCTCACTCACAAACCCATACAAACAAATTTGGAAAATTGAAGCGAACTCACAGAGTTTTTCACTCG
>JAOTAY010000007.1:27176697-27203732 GCA_025629805.1 Erythroxylum baracoense | reverse complement strand
TTATAATTTTAAATTTATATGATTAATAATATATTTTCTAATTATTTATACAACAATTAATAGTTTATTAAATCAATGGACTTTTTAGTCATTTTATCTTTTTTTAGCAACTGCCGTACTTGCTAAATACCTATTTTCACATTTCAACAGTTATCAAAAGAGTAATCTCAAACACATAAGTACTTATTGAGAATAAGTACTTATCATTTTAGCAGGTTGATTTCAACATATTATCAACCGCTACCGCTCTCCTAAATTAATCCTAAATCTAAATTGATTGAGTTTTATCTCAAACACTAAAAAGTTTAATATCTCAAACTCTTTTTTCAAAACAATATTATTTTGGAATAGCGTAAATAAGATTGGACTAAGATCGAGCCACCTATAGAGTGTGAAATCAGACAAGTACAGATGGACGTACGGTAGGTTCATCTCTAACTGCTGGCATATGCTATTATGGGTTAGTGACTTGGGCTTGAACCCAGAATTCGTGTTCCAGACTTCTAGTTGTCCCCACCCACAGCAACTCAAAAATTACGGACATTAGCCTATCGTTCGTTGTTCTTTTCCCTGTAATGAGTGATAAGCTAATTACTCACTCTTTTGCAGTCTTTGAACTCTTGTGAATTTGTTAAAAGAAAGGAAATGAGAAGGTTGGCCTAAAGAAGTGAACAAGAGTAGCATTAACATATATTCAATCGTGTCATCCGTTCAAATGCTTTACAATAGAATATGATGACTAATACCTGATAAGATGCTTTTAATCTGATATAAAAATCCAAAATCCAGATACTACACTACTTTATGCCCAAGTTTCCTGCCAACTTTTGATGTTTGAACTGTGTGGAACTAGGAAGCAAGAGCATGAATTTCAAGGAAACTAAAACCAGGGAAGATCGAACTCTTGCATGTCATTGCCCTCCATTGAAGACACGTAAGTAAGTTTCTTCGCAAGACTATTTATACCCTCTTGATCAATGTCAAGAATAGCATCAGCAATCCTTACAACCCCTGGATTCTGGCTGTTAAGTACTGAGAAAACCACTGCAGATTCATTGCCAACATTCAGGCAAAAGTGAAGTAGGTCTTTGGGGAACACAAACACTTCTCCTTCCTTGAGTCTTTCTTGAAAAAGTTGGTTTTTGGTGTCTACAAAGCCTGCAATTACAGTCCCTTTGCTGACAAAGAACATCTCTGAGGACCTTGGGTGCCTATGTGACGTTACCAAACCGTCCACCTCAAGATCAGTCCTCGCAATGGAGAGGCCAAGAGTGTTCAGACCAGGGAAATCCGCAGCTGTCACAATGTTCACCGAGGAACGAAGAAGATTGTGGGTGTCCCCGGCATGACTTAGTTTAATTGACTTGAAATCTGAAGCTGTGACGTTGGCTGGATTTTTACAAGGGAAGCCATTGATAAAGACAGTTTGTTTTCCTGTAGTAGCAGTTGGACAAAGGTCCTGGAGATTATCACAATCTGCAAAGCAGACTAAGATGCAGGAGAATAGTGAGACAAAGGAGAGAACAAAGGTTTTCATCTTGTTCTTATCTTGTTTACTAAAGAATGTCCTGCTCTGTTTTATAATGTCAACTTCCAAGGTTGCAAGAAATGGAAGTTAAGTACGAGGCTTAGATTTCAATATTAGATTCCAAGTGGATTATCTTGCAAGAAGAGCATTGCTGATAATACCTTTCCAACTCAGAAACAGACAGAAACATAAGATAACTTTTTAAAAGCCTAAATCTCTACGCTTTCTTGCCACACCAGGAAAGCAAGCGGCTCTAACGATAATACATATTACTTCTCTTAATTTTATTGGTAAATTAAAGAACAAGCATGCCTGAATACTCTCCATACGTATAAGAACCAAAGACACATAGTAAATCAGGCATTCGTGTTCATTAATATAGTAACTACCTTTGAAATTTCACATTAACAACTTGAACATAGTACCAGAGTTAAAAAGATGTAAAGAGCATGGTCCCACTATGCCACGAGCCTTCAAATTACTCCGCAGCACATGCCAAGTAATGGCAAAGATTGGAACTTTTTGTTAATGTATCTCTACAAGGAAATAATCTGGTACCAGATCAAGAAAAATGACTTGCAAAATAACAACGATAAATGTAGATTAAACGTCATTAACATCGTTTACAAAAAAATGGTTGTGTCAGTTGGCCAAGGGTAAGATTCAATCATCAGGGAGAAGTCTCTCCTATCTGTCATTTAAATTCATTGGGACAGCTTAAAACATTACGATCTAACCAATGAAGAATGAATCAAACAGAAAACTACTTAAGCTTCAATCCTCATTGTGAAAATTCATCTATTTCTTATTGCAATCTTCAGTAGTACAGTTGCTCAAGTCAGAGTCCTGCAAACAGACTTTGGATGAGTACTCATCTGGACTGGTAAGAATCTCGGAGATAAACTTTATCAAGGAGCAAAGTCCACCTAAGAAGTTATGATCAATAACACCTTTCCCTTCCACAACATGGGCAAAGTCAATAAGCTTGACTTGAGCACCTGGACTCCCTTCCTTCACAACTGATTCCTTATCATAATGTATGAGGACTGAACAAGAATTCAAGTGGTAAATGGTTTGATCCTCAAACCATGCCTTTAGTTCCAATAATTGAGCCAAAATCCCAGTAGAACCACCAAAAACACTGGATGCAAAAGAGCAATCTGGGACTGAATTTGGATCAGTAGGTGATGTAGAAGAAACAAATTTTTTCAGGACCAATCTAACCTCATCTGCAGTAAGTTTTTGGACAGACTTCTTTTCAGGCTTCCAAAGTTCTGAGTGTTTGTTTCCGTAAACTTGCAACCCGGAAATCCTAAAACCCAATGACAAGCTGCTGGTTTCTCTATCTTTCTTAAAACACCGTTGGATATAGTCCTCAGATGCCTCAGCATACCATGTTCTTGAACCAATTTTAATGTCCATGATTGATGGATGTTGTAAATTCGAGATAAGATCCTCCAATACAAGGTGTGGGCGCAGGCCAGATCCATCTGATGCTTCTAAAAGCTGAGTCCCATAGAAGGAAGGAAAGAACTTACGAATGTGGTCAGGAACCCTTGTATTGGAAGAGAAGGATGTATAAAATGCCACCTCTACAGAGCCTCGCTCGTCACCTTGTAGAGGCTTGTAGAAGCGGCCTGAATCATCAATGAGAGGGCCAAGCTGTCCATTACAGGCTTGGTGACCCGCAACTTGATGTTTAGGGATGTTAAGCATGATACTATCTATGCGTCAGTACAACAGTTACCTACATGGTTCATGGATATAACTCTGATTAAACAACCATAAACGGAAGAACTTCCACGAGTCCACAAAGACTAATAAAGATATATGACAGAGAAGTACATTTCTCATCAAATTCAACAGGGTCATTGGTGATCCCATCTGGACTAAAGAACAGATTCCACGAACAAAAAGCACAAGAATATTCATTTGAGTACACAGATAAGCACTATGAACGAGCCACAAGTAAAACATCGCTTTCATATCAACTACATCTACTCCAACCATTTGATTACACCTGAAGCATTTATTCAAGAATTTCCTAATCCTATTTCATGGCATTTAGCATCCCTTAGATGATCAAGAAACATTTCCAACCAATAGAATAGTGGATCTAAAGACACTTGCCTGCTCTTTTCACGGAAAAGCAAATCGGCAAAGTTCATTCTTGGCAACAAGATGGATTTCAAGTTCATTATTTTAACCAAAAGAAAGCAAACCATCAGACTAATTGTAGATCCAACACAAAACAGTCCAAGCTCAGATCCCAAGCTTAACCTTTACAAACATTTCAAAAGAAATCCATAATAAAGAAAAAGACCATTAGTTTAATTACCATCAACAAGCCAACAACACATCCAAACAACCCTCTTACCACCTAAGATCACTTTTCCCATACAATGATGCTTAAACAATTAATAAAATTCAAAAAAATGAATAACCATGAAAGAGAGAGTTTCATCACCTTTTTCCCTAACCAGAGAATCTCTACTCGAGCTTTTCAGGATCAGAGCCACGAAAAGAAGCTAAACATGGGCATTGGTTAATGTGCTTCGAGAGAAAAAAAGAAAACAGAAAAAGGGGAACAAGGATGACAAAAAGTAGTAAAGTACTCCGTATCCACTTCACAGATTCTCAAATCACCGATTGGGGTAAGTTGTGCAATTTTTTGGGGTCAGTAAGGGTAAAATCGGGTAAACGTTACGACGCCGTCTACAGTAAATTTCACGGTGCAACTCAGTGTGAATGGCCGGCGAGTCGGCGACGACGTCGACCCAGAAGGGAAAGAGTTGACACGTGATCAACGCCTGACGTGTCGGTAGCATGGCCGACATGGGGTTAATATTGTATTCGAATGTTTTAAATTATAAATATAAGACTCTGATAAAATTACAAACAGCATAATTATATAGTAATAAATAATAACCAATCCAAATATACCTAAATTTTTGCCTAAATAGAATATGAGGAGGGTAAAATGTATATAATTATACCCACATTTCCGATAGAAGTACAGAGATTGTTTCTTAATAGACCCCAGCTATATAATAATAAATAATAAACGAGTATATATATATTATCTATTTCACTCACCTCCTAATTTAGGCTGTGAAAAAAATAGGATGAAAATGATATCCAACGTGTAAGCGGTTCCAACTCAGCCTGAGACAACCCAAATTCGAGACAATCTTGTATTTAAAAGGTAGAATCGTCCATTCTAGATGCCCTCACATCTCTAAGAGAAAAAGTGGTGGAGGGGTAAATTATATTTTAATCTTATACAGTTTTTTAGAGAGGGAGTTTTGTGTCCGGTACGTACAAAGAGTCACCACATTGAATGAAACTCTCACATTGTCATTGTCGAGACTCGAACTTGAGACCTTCCACTTAACAACTTCCCTAAAAATCAGTTGAGCTACCCGTGTCGACAAATCCAAGACAACCTAACTTGAGCCTGAGTTTAACTTGGTCTGTCTTGAAGTGATATTTTTTAATTAAAATGACAAAAGATATCATTTTTATTTTCTACTAAATGACATTTTTTATAATAGTTATCACGTCGGGCTTGTACAACCTAAATTCGAGCCCATTCTGAGACCGGGCCAATGTCAATCTAAATATGACCTATTGACTTGACCACTTTCGGTCCTAATTGTCACCTTTATTTTAACTTTACATTTATGCAAAGAAAATAATTATTAAAAGATTAAGTTAACGTGTGATATAAATTAAATTAATCATATATTATTTTAATAATCAAAATTTATTATACTTTTAATAAATTCAATATATTATAAGTTTATTAAATACGATGGTAATGATTACGATGGAAGAATTTAAACTTGAGCCATTTCAGTTTTAAAATTTTAATACCATGTTAAAAAATTATTATTATAAATTAATAGATATTAATTTTAATAAATATATTTTCTTTTAGTTGTATTTTAAATTTATTTTTATAAATTTATCTTATTTATTATATAATAATTATGTAATAATCAATTAAACCTTTCAATTTTAAACTTTTTTATCTTAGCTATTTATTTTTAATTCTATCTTTAAAACATTCATGAAAACATTTCTCAAAGGCTCGTCAGAAGATTCGGACAAGGAGGGAAGGACAAAAGAGTCGGCCCAGGCTCCGGCTTGGACTGGCCACACAAAACAAGTACACTTTCCAAGGTTCGTCGTTGATAAGCATAACCATATGGATTAGATTCATCTCACGTGACATTGAATGCTTTTTCTTTGGGTAAAACAGTTGGACTTCCCGTATAGAGCCACGTATCATAAACTTTATCTTTATCTCTTTAAATCATTAAAATCCTATTAAAGTTTTTTTTAATTATTGGTGCATTATTTAAATTATTTTAATATAAAAATAAAATTAGTTAGATCCTGTATAATTTAATGTTTTATCAATACATTTCTTAATTTTTAAAAATTATCATAACTTTTTGTAATCAACCTTTATTTTAATCCCTAACAACAAAATTCAAAATGACGTCATATAGTGTTGCGTGTAGTGTTACATGTTAAAAATGACGTGATTTTAAAAATTACAATTACAATTTTTAAAAGAATTTTTTTTAAAGAGAAAATTTAATTAATAAAGAATGATGTTACAGCTTAACAAACGACCAAGGGTTATATCCTTTAGAATTCAACACAACAGAGAGACGTTACCAAATTCAGAGATAAAGTAAAAGTATAAAACACAGGATGTTCAAACAAGGAAAGCTAGTGAACAAGTGGTGCGTGGTTTTGCGATATAAAGAGTTCATTGACTCCTCTGATTGTTCCAACAATTAGCATTCCTATAAGTTGGCTTGTGGCTTTAAGCCTTTTCGAGTTCCTTTCCTTCCAAATGGACTGAACTGTAAGTCTCATGGCAATATGTCTTGCGTTCAACTTTTGGAAAAGATGAATGTGTCGTCAACTAATAGATGATACTGGATAGTGAGGTTTCTAAAATATCCCAACCATAGATGGACTTGAACTGTTCCCAAACCCGACGAGTCGTCGAACAAAAGCAAAAGAGGTGGTCCCTTGATTCTTCATGTGTTAAATAGAAGGGACAAGATCTATTTATATTCATGAAGGATAGACGATTTGCGGTGCTAAGTTTGTTTTTCCTTGTTAGTCAAAGCGGGAAGGAGACCTTGGGAGGGAGGCTTTTATGCCAAACGATGCTATTCTAGAAGACCTTAAGAGTCTTCACCTAAAGTAGTTCAATGGTACGCTTGTTTGTTAATTAGTGTATCGGTTGATTCCTCCATAAAAATAGATCAGAGCTAAGTAAAGGAGGATAATAGGGCTGCAGATAGTTAAGGTAATTAGGGAAATTTCAAGAGAGGCCCCTAATGAAGAAGCTAAGCTTGGTGGAGGTGGGAAAAGGTAGAAGGTTATGATCAGTATTTTGAAGGTGGAAAATGGAGCCATGACTAGACCAATTATAAAACCAAAAGGAAATTTTGTCGCCATTTTCAATTTTGCAGCAAACATCATCCTGAACTGAATTATTAAGAAGTATCAACTGGTTCAAAAAATAAGAATAAGAAGGAGACACATTGACTTCCCAGATACACCTGCCCTTGAGGAAGTACGAATGGATCCAGCAAATTCATACAGATTTTTTATCCTCGAGGATCCACTATAATCTCTTGAGAAGAAGAGCATGTTTCGTGAGCTTTAATGAGGTGATATTTAAACCCCCTTCCGCCTTTAGAGCACATAGGTCCGCCCATTTTACCTTAACAATCCCTCTAGCTCTATTAGAGTGATTCCATAGGAAGTTCCTGAATAACCGCTCAATTGTTTTGATAACATTTTTTGAAAGAAAGATATGGGAACTCCAGTATATGCGAAGAGAGTTGAGGATGGTTTTAAGAAATTGGAGTTTCCCCTCATAAGAAAGAGCTTTGTTAACTTAAGAGTGTAATTTTTTCTGGATTTTTTCAATAAGAGAGAGACATTCACAAAAACGCAAGCTCTTGGTTGATATGGGCAGTCCCAAATATAGCAGTGGGAGGGTTGCATCATCATTCCTGTGGTCGAAACTATAATCGATTCCAAGTGTAGTGCTCCTCAGGATAAGATGAAGTGGCTTTTGTGAATATTGATGTATAAACCAGAGATATTGGTGAACCTCTCCAATGATCTTATACAGGTTCTCAGAGAGTCCATGCGCACTCCACAAAATAGCAAAAGATCATTCATAAAAGAAAGGTGAGTTAAACAAACCTTCTTTGAATGAGAGTGATACCTGAATTTAGGGTTGCATTTCTTGAGTAATGATAGAACTCAAAGTTTCCATGCACATGATAAATAGGTATGGAAAAAGGGAGTCACCTTATCTTCAAAGAAGTTGATAATGAAGGAACAGATATTATAAAACTAAAATTATAAGAAATTTTTTGAAAATTTTTTAAGTTACATGGTCTAACGAATTTAACTCTAATATAATCCAGTTATTATACATATAATGATGTAAGTATTAATAATATCTATTGTATAATGGTTAGCTACATAAAATATATTTAAAAATAGTAGAAACTTAAAAAAATCCTAATTTTTATTATGATACATTTATTTTTAATAAATTGACAAAGTAAAAGTAGTTCAAATCTGCTAAAATGTAATTTTTAAATTTTTGTTACTTTTCCTTTTTAATTTATAAGGGGTTTTATAAAACTGAATTGGATTAGAAATTAACTTTTTATGTCTTATTAACTATTGAAGGATGTGAACACCATACAAACACAAACTTCAATTGCTTTAGTTCTAATCTTAGACCAATAGTGGTTTACTTTAAAGGGTAGATGCCACTTGTCACTCAAACTTTTGCATATAAATCGTTTGATATTAACCATTGAAGGATATGCACACCGTACAAACACAAACTTCAATTGCTTTAGTTCTAATCTTGGACCAATAAGTGGTTTATGTTAAAAGGGTAGATGCCACTTGTCACTCAAACTTTTGCATATAAATAGTTTGATATGAATAGTATAAGCAAAATTCGAACTCACAATTTGATAGGTCATCTTTGTCAGATATATATGAATAGAAAAAAAAAGTTTTCAAATTAGTTAAAAGAACGTAAATTTTAGATAATTAATGATTTCAAACATCGTAATAATTTAAGTAAATATAATTATCAATTTCAAAAATTGAGTCCATTAAACCGAAAAAAATTTTAAAGTTTAAAAGATTCTATTAATATTAGATTGTCATAAAACGGTTAAAGATTGAATAAAATTAAAAAATTTAAAATATGATTAAAAGATATCCCTACCTGTCAAATAATTTGAAGTTTAATTGAAAAAAGAGATTATTAAATGAAAAATAATTAATTAATTTTGATTTATAAAAACTTATTAATTAATAAAAATTGATCGATTAATTAATAAATTAAACAATTTTTAACAATAATAATTATCAAAATAAATCGAACTGAAAAATTAAAAATTAAATCGAAAAATTAGATGATTCTAAATTTTAGTTGTAAAATTGGTTGAATTTTTTTAACCATCAGCAATTATTACCCTTCTCAAAAATAATATCGCTTTTAAAATAACGGTTGAATTATAGGTCAGGCTGGACCACCACGTGCTTGACTCGATCTCGACTTATAGATCAGGTTGACTACTTTTAACTCATGGCTCGATTACTCCATGCTAAAATTAACATCCTTACAGGAAAGTGATGGAGGCATGGATAGCAACCCCTCGTATCGTGCTGGCGCGTAGCCTCTCTTTCTTCCAAACCATATCTTTTAGAGAATATTCAAATGAAAAAAGTTGATTCTTTAGAAAGGAAAAAAAGAAGAATATGAGATGGAAATCAAACAGCGAGTCACCTTTTAGGCTTAAAATAGAAACTACTCGATCCGTTCAGTTTGATTTTAGTTAATTAATTTGTATTACCAATTTTTAAAATTAAACATTTTAATACTCAATCGAATTAATTGACTGATTGATTCTTAATGAATTTGATCCAACTCTTCCAATCCAATTATATATTTGTTAGTTAAGAATAATAAAATTTTTAATTTTTTTTTAAAATGTGCAAAAGTATAAAGAAAATTTAAATATATGATAATACGAACTAGTCCTTATACTTCTAAATAAATCTTAAATATTTTGATTTTTTATTAATTAGCATTTAAAATTATCATTTAAAGTAATACAATAGCAAATGATTAATCACTTAAGTTGCATTTAATTTTTATGATCATAATAATAAATATTTTATTATATATCCATATTTTTGGTGTTAGCATATATAATTTCTATTGATATATTAAAATTAAAAATAATAATTAATATATCTATCCCTTATATCTACTAAGAATAATGACAACATTTGTAAAAATTATAATTAAAATTTACCAATAAAGCATATATTTCAATTTCCAATTACTTAATAAAGTTATAACTAAATTTTAATAATAAAGCATATATTTCAATTTCCAATTACTTAATAACATATTATCCAACTTAAATTATACTTTTTTGAAGTAGAATTCAAGGTTAAAAAACTAAAACATGGTAACTTTATAAATTATAGAATTCCATCAAAATCAAACATCTTTCTTAGTAATAACACGAAGAACTTCTAAGGATTGGAACATAAGAAATACCCTATTCCCTTTGCTCCCTTGAAATATTATCCACCCAATTTTGTTTCCCTTCTTGTAATAGATGAGTGAGATGGATTGTGACACAGGGGGTAAGGATTATCCTAGTCACTTGTTATGGTCTAATTGTCCCACATCGGTAATAAAAATAATTGATGTGGGGTTATAAACTTACGGACTCTCCCACTCTTCAAATTAGCTTTTGGGATTGATTCTTCCATAAAATCTGTAACAATTGGTATAAGAGCTAACACTACTTCTTCAAGTCCTCGTGTCACGCTCACGGGTAGTGATGCTATCATTGCAGTATTCTCCCGGGGTAAAAAAAGGTCTAGCGTACAGCCAACCTGTGGGTACGTGGGTGGTGACGTTAGCATAACAATGTTCGTACGGGGTTAGAAATGGTCTAGCGCATAGCTAACCCACTGGTGCCTGGCTGCAAAGTGTAGTGGGATGTTATGGTCCAATTGTTCCCACATCGGTAATAAAAATGACTGATGTGGGGTTTATAAGCTTACGAGCTCTTCCACCCTTCAAGCTAACTTTTGAGGTTGATTTTTTCATAAAACTTGTAACATCACTCTTACATATCATAATTATCCTAATAATTATCCAATCATTCAACAATATAAATTCCAATAATTAAAAAACTAAAATCTAGTTGCCAAAAAAATTAAATTTGTTTTTTTTTCAGTTTATTATGATAATCCTTACAACAACAATAATACCCAGTAGAAAAGCTCGCTGAGACACGGAATCTAAAAAGATCTAATAGTACACAACTAGGAATGTTAAATTTAGCTTGACCGACCTGATTTTGGCTCGGTTGATCCAGCCACGGGTCGAGGTCTGGTCTAGCACGGACTGGCAGGTAGCCTGACCGTTACTTCAAAAACGACGTTGTTTTGACGTTTTTCTTTAAAAAAGGTATATGGTGGGCCTGTCACTCCACAGGTGGGTCAGCCAGTGGTCTGGCCGGGTCACGAGCTGACTTAATTGACATTCCTATATACAACATTACTCCTGACTAGTAGAGAGGTTGTTCCAAGATTTACTATAATAATCCTTATGACTAAAAATTGAGAAATTTATTAGTTGGATTTTTATAAACCAAAGTTTATTGATTAATTTTCGTTTAATAAATATATATAGTGTCTTTCTTTAATATTATTTCAAAAATTTCAATTATCTAATCTTTTTATTATATACTAAATTTATAATGATATTTGTTAAAACTTTAAATATTTTATTTTATCAATTTAATTTTTGATCCATTTTTTTAAAAATTCATTAAATCCAAGTTAAAATAAAAAGAAAATAAAAAGAAATCGAATTTAAATGGAGTAATTTCTCGTCTAAACAATATCAATACAGAGGCTTCTAATTAAGGGGATCAGATCTCTCGTATCATTTATGGTGCTCCTATTATATTTTATTAAATTTTATCTATACACTTACGTAAACTTTATGTAAATATATATATGAGATTTAATTGAACTGAGTAAATAGAATAGATGATTTGATGGGCTAACTTAGCGGGCCCACAATACCTAGATTCTAGTGTATCCATCGGTAATCAGAAAAAAAATAGATGGACATTTATTTAGAAAAAAGACGTAAAAATTAAAAAAGATAATTATTATGGCATTTTCCGTAATATCTTCGAAAAGAAAGGGTACATGTACTGCTATCTCATATCTTTATCCGTCTATATATAAAGCCCCGCCTCTCTTTTAGAACTTGAAAACCAGAGTCAGTCTCTATTTTCCTCGATCCGCCGTCTTGCAGTCGTAAACTCAAAAAAAGACCCAAAAAAAAGAAGAAAAAAATCTGAATTTTCGTTCTTCTTCTTAAGATTTTCTTGATCGGTATTGACAATTAAGAGATCTAGGTAACCGCCATTCTTGAGTTTAGCAGATCTCTTCTTTTCATCTCTTGTTTTCATGATGTTTATGAGTGTGAATTCAGATTTCTAGCTCGAAGTTTTCAGTTTTTCTCAATTTTTGTTTGGTAGTTTTATTTTGTTATGATGATGGAGTGATGCGTTTATTGATGCGATCGAGTGATTAGATCGATCCATTGGTTTGAGCTTTTGCCTGGATCAGTTCTAGGTGGAGATTTGTGTTATTTTTGATAGATTTTAACTGCTTGGATTAGCTTCGATTAGTTCGATGTAATCGATCTGGAAGTGTTCTTGCATAAGTGATCTAAATTTTGGATTTTTCTGCATTCTTTCTATTTTAATTTATATTTGGTTTAAGTCTTTTAAGTTGTTATTGCATTCAGTTCAGGGGATAATAGTATTGAATCAATGGAAGATTGTAACTTTGCGAGATATATTGCAGTTTTTGCGTTTTACTAGTTTCTCTTCAATGGGGTTTATGGTTGTTATTAAAATTTTCTGTGTTTAGATCTTAGCTGTTGAAATGGCAACGTCAACAGCTGGCTCCACTGGATGGTACAGAGGAAGAGTGAAGGCTGTTCCCTCAGGGGATTGCTTGGTAATTATGGCTATGACCAGCAACAAGCCTGGGCCACCACCAGAAAAGACCATCACTTTGTCATCTCTGATTGCTCCAAGACTGGTAAAGGCTTTCATTTGGTTGTTGTTTCTGTCCAATTCACGGCTGTTTTGCATGCCAATATGTTTGTTTGTGATTTTTTAAAGTATTGATTTTGAGTTTGTTGTATGTTTGTTCGTTTACTCATCTGAAGAGATGGATGAATGGTGATATAGTGTTGTAAACTATAGTTTCCATCTTTTGGTTTGATCATATTAAAGCCATTGCTTTGTTTCAACTAGACCTAGCATGATCGTTGGCAAATGTTGCATGCAAGTGCTTTTGAAGCTATACTAGAAGAAAGAGTAGCATCACGCATATTACATTTAAATGTTTTGACTTTATGCCTTTGCTTCTAGGCTCGTAGAGGTGGAGTTGATGAGTCCTTTGCCTGGGAAAGCAGAGAGTATCTGAGGAAGCTCTGCATCGGACAGGTCCTTCTCCATTTCTATCTGTTCAGCTGGTCTTTGATATATTATTCTTTCTTAAACTCTTTCCTAATTTGGTTGGATAGGTATAACTTGATAACTTTCATTTTTTTCAACAGGAAGTCACTTTCAGGGTGGACTACTCAGTGCCATCAATTGGTCGAGAATTCGGTTCTGTTTTTCTTGGTGACAAGAATGTTTCCGTACTTGTTGTTTCAGAAGGCTGGGCAAAGGTACCTTTTTGTTTCCTTCCTGGAGACTCTTGAGATATAATTTTCATTCTTCTAGCCTGTATTAATTAATTTAGCCACTTATAGGTGAGGGAGCAAGGTCAACAGAAAGGGGAAGCTAGTCCTTTCCTTGCTGACTTGCTACAGCTTGAAGAACAAGCTAAACAACAAGGTCTGGGTCGATGGAGTAAGGTTAGCTTCTCTTGCTCTCTCGCTTCATCATTACTTTCTCCCCATTCCATTATAAAAGCTAATTTATCCTTGCTGTGTTTTTCATATGCTTGCTTCAATAAATACTTTTTAGTTGGTAATCTGTAAAATTTTCCATGATTGCTTTTGTGATGTCATTCATAATTTGTTATAGGAGTTGAAAAGGTGATCTATAATTGTCGAAAGGAAGTTTGAATTACTTTATTTTTGTAAATAAACTCAATGATTTGTGCAAATTTGTTCATTTGATATAAGAAACAATTTATGGACTTGCGTATATTAATTGAAGCATGTAAGGTGGTATTTGAAAGTCAGGTACTCATTATCTATTGCTGGTAGCTCAGTTCTGTGTACAAAATTCTTTTTTCCAGTAATCATGGAACAGGCTAAGCCATAGAAATGTAATGCACATTATTAGTGTGTGCCATGATTGTTTTGGTGCTACACAGTAGACTATGATATTACTTCTTTTTAAGAAAACATCTGTAGGAATACTGTTCGGTGAGTTCAGGAAAAGGTGCAATATGTGTGTTGCTTGTAAAAAATTGACATGACTTTTACATTTGAAAATTTACTAGTTTCATGATGGAGAACTTTGAAGCATTTGGGTCGTGACTAAAGCATATAATTGAAACTTTTAATATTAAGAAACTGGTTTTGATTTCATAACCTCGAGAAAGAATTCATTTTCAAATTCGCATTTTTCTTTAAATGAAACATATCCCTTGATAAAATTTGTTGCATCTTTGTATTTTTGGCTGTAGACGCCAGGTGCTGCTGAGGCATCCATCAGAAATCTACCTCCCTCTGCCATTGGGGATCCAAGTAACTTGGATGCCATGGGTCTGCTTGCAGCAAACAAGGGCAGACCAATGCAAGGTATTGTAGAACAAGTTCGTGATGGCAGCACCATACGTGTGTATTTGCTGCCAGACTTCCAGTTTGTCCAAGTCTTTGTTGCAGGAATCCAGGTATGTGCATTGCCTTTCATGCTGCATCTGTAGTTCTTTTTTCTCGACTATTTTACCAGTATTACTGTAGTATCTAATATATGTTGTTTTGTTGTGTTTATATTAGTCTCCATCAATGGGTAGAAGAGCAGCAGCAGACACTGTTGCTGAAGCAGAGATCCCATCTGAAGAAACGAATGGAGATGTATCTGAACCTCGGGCCCCTTTAACTTCTGCACAGAGGCTTGCGGCCTCAACAACAGCTGCTGAAGTTGCTCCTGATCCATTTGGTCTGGAGGCCAAACATTTTACAGAGCTTCGTGTTTTGAATAGGGAGGTAAATAAAATGAAATGACATGTGTTGTGTTATTTTCTACCCATGGAATGCTTTTACTAAACGTTAACGTCAAATATTTTTTCTAGGTTCGAATTGTCCTGGAAGGTGTGGATAAATTCAGCAATTTGATTGGGTCAGTATATTACCCACAGGGGGATACAGCAAATGACCTGGCATTGGAGCTTGTGGAAAATGTATGTGCTGAAATATTTTTCTTCCATAGCATTGGTTGTTGCTATTCCTTTCTTTGCGCCTTAGTCTTAGCTGATAACAATGATGTGTTGGGGTTCGAAATATTATAGTTTTGGCCATTCACCTTCCAAATATTGTGAAGTATTTAGAGAATGGGCATTGGTGATACAAAGACACCATGCTTACTTTAAACAATTATGAATAAACTCATTGAATAGGGATTCTGAATCTCTCTCTCTCTGTATCTCTCTGTCTTTCTCCACTTTCCTTAATTGTAGGGTTTAGCCAAATTTGTTGAATGGAGTGCAAATATGATGGAAGAAGATGCCAAGCGTCGGTTGAAGGCTGCTGAGCTTCAGGCCAAGAAAAACCGCTTGAAGATGTGGACAAATTATGTACCTCCTGCAACTAACTCGAAGGCCATTCATGACCAGAATTTCACTGGAAAGGTAGTGGGTTCTCAAAATTTTGATGTGATTTTAGCTCCCTTTATTTTAATGAAAAGATTAACGTTTGGGTTTTCTTTAGGTGGTGGAGGTTGTGAGTGGTGACTGTATCATCGTGGCTGATGATTCTGTGCCCTTTGGCAGTCCTTTGGCTGAGAGGAGAGTAAATCTTTCAAGTATTAGGTGTCCAAAAATGGGCAATCCTCGTAGAGATGAAAAACCTGCTCCCTATGCTCGAGAAGCCAAAGAATTCTTGAGAACGCGCCTTATTGGTCGACAAGTATGAAGATGTATCTCTTTTAGTGAACCTTGAAAGTTGTTATTATCAGTATTATGATGTTAACTCGTTTATTTTTTAGGTAAATGTCCAAATGGAGTATTCAAGGAAGGTTGTCATGGGAGATGTACCTTCAGCTACCACTGGTCCTGGAGACTCTAGGGTGATGGATTTTGGTTCGGTCTTCCTCTCATCTCCCAACAAGGGTGATGGAGATGAAACTTCATCAGCACCATCCACCACTGGTTCTCATCAAGGGTTTAATGTTGCTGAGCTTTTAGTTTCCCGTGGCTTTGGAACTGTGATTAGACATAGAGACTTTGAGGAGAGATCAAATTATTATGACGCCCTCCTTGCTGCTGAATCACGTGCTATTTCTGGGAAGAAAGGGATTCATTCCGCCAGGGATCCTCCAGTCATGCATATAACAGACCTTACCACAGTGAGTATACTAATCCTTTTTGGATACTCTCTCTACCCTATGAGGTCCAGTTGATTTACTAAATGAGCTTCATTCAGGCATCGGTCAAGAAAGCAAGGGATTTCTTACCATTTCTGCATCGAAGCAGGAGGAGTTCTGCTGTGGTGGAGTATGTCCTCAGCGGTCATCGTTTTAAACTGTTGATTCCAAAGGAAACATGCAGCATTGCCTTTTCATTCTCTGGTGTTCGATGCCCTGGCCGTGGTGAGCCCTATGCTGACGAAGCAATTGCGTTCATGAGACGGAAAATAATGCAAAGAGATGTTGAGGTATTGATTTCCTTCTTTAAGCACATTTTTTTCATGGCTGGATTACGTTTCTCCATTTGATAAGTGCATCTTGAATGCAGATTGAAGTGGAAACTGTTGACAGAACTGGAACATTCTTGGGATCCTTGTGGGAGTCGAGGAATAATGTGGCAGTGACACTTCTTGAAGCTGGCCTTGCAAAGCTGCAGACTTCCTTTGGTACTGACAGGATCCCTGATGCTCATCTTCTTGAACAGGCTGAGAAATCTGCTAAAACGCAGAAGCTGAAAGTAAGAAGCGAGGACATTTGACTCTGCCATTGTTTGGTACCTAGAATTTGCTTGTGATAATGCAACTGATTGTCTTCTTTTTCAGATTTGGGAGAACTATGTTGAAGGAGAGGAAGTTGTTTCTAATGGTCCAGCTGTTGAAAGCAAACAGAAAGAAGTGTTGAAGGTGATTGTTTCTTACATCTGATTGGAGAGCATGCTTGCTTTAAGTAATTTTTCTTACGCATAGTATCTCTACAGGTAGTAGTTACAGAAGTCTTGGGTGGTGGAAAGTTTTATGTCCAAGCAGATGGGGATCAAAAAGTTGCATCTATTCAACAACAGTTGGCATCCTTGAATCTACAAGACGCTCCTGTAATAGGAGCTTTCAATCCTAAGAAGGGTGATATTGTACTTGCTCAGTTTAGTGCAGATAATTCATGGAACCGAGCAATGGTGAGGGTCATCCTTGTAGTTTATTTCATACCAATCTGATTTTAGATGCTTTATTAATTTAATTCTGGCTACTACGTGAATATTTGTGGGTTGTTTTATTAGCTCAATATGCCCCTACAGTTTATTTTCTTATTTGTAAAACTGGGATATTGTGAAGTTTTGCCTGCTGTGTACTAAATCGTTGTTTTTCCTTTAATTTATTTCTTTTTCTAAATCCTTCTCCTTTCAAGCCAATTGAATATATTGTGCATGTGTAGATTGTGAATGCACCACGTGGGGCTGTTGAATCCATGAACGACAAGTTTGAAGTATTCTACATCGACTATGGAAACCAGGAGGAGGTTCCATATGGTAGGTTACGGCCTCTTGACCCTGCAGTGTCATCTGCCCCTGGTCTTGCTCAGCTGTGCAGCCTAGCTTATGTCAAGGTTCCAAACTTGGAAGAGGATTGTGGTCCTGAAGCAGCTGAGTATCTTAGTACTCAGACTTTGAGCAGTTCAAAAGAGTTTAGAGCAAAGGTGGAGGAGAGGGATCTTTCTGGAGGAAAAGTTAAAGGGCAGGGAACTGGCCCCATTGTTGTTGTAACCCTTGTTGCTGTGGATGCAGAGATTAGCATAAATGCTGCCATGGTTCAGGTACAATTTTTATAACCCATATATTTACTGTGCGGGTATAGACTAGGAATGCATTGTACTCCGTGTAAGGTTTCCCGTTATTGTATTTATATAGCTATCTATTGCTCATAGAAGCAATATTTTTAAGTGAAACTGACATGGTTTTTGGTAAAGTTGGTCCCAATAGTATGGTTCTTGTTTAATGGTTCAATCCACAGGATAATATAATTGCATTTAAAATGACCACATGCCGTTACATATATATTATAGTTCCAATATCATTTTCATTCATAATGATTGAGCCTAACCACAGTTGATGGTTTAGATTATTGATATGTTACTTTCTGTTTATGCTCTTGTAAGCTGGTTGATAATATGATTTTTCTGCTACTTTCCAGGAGGGTCTTGCTAGGATAGAAAAGAGGAGAAAGTGGGAACCAAAGGAAAGGCAGGTGGCTATTGATAACTTGGAGAAGTTCCAGGATGAAGCAAGGTCTGGTAGGCGTGGGATGTGGGTGTATGGAGATGTCCAGTCTGATGATGAGGACATGGCTCCTCCGGCTAGAAAGCCCGGTGGCCGTCGGTAAAGTAACCATTTTCCTAAACATGGTTAAATTACAAAAAATGAGAACTGTAGGGGGGGAACCTTAAGATGCTCTTTTTTTATAAGTTTTCTCAAATTCTCTCTTTTAGAATGAAAAGAAACAAAAGAAATATGCAGCATGAAACTTGAGTTTTGTTTATTTTTTCAAAGTTCTCTTTTTGTTTTGTAGTTGAGTTTATTATTATTTTTTTCACATATACATTGTCATAATAAGGTGAACTTGACCCATGGGCTCTCAGTTTTGGTATGTAGAATCATGATAAACAGTTCTTTCTTTATATTATTGTCTTTGTTTGGAAACGATGGTTTTACAAGAGTTTTGCATATCCTCACTCCTTCGTAGCTCACCTGATTTTGGAGCAACGGACCTTAAATAGGCTTTTCAGCTCCACTTTCATGCATATGGTGAAGTTAAAGCTTACCCAAACAATTGAATTATTACAAAATTCAATCTTAAGAAGTAAGAAGTTTTAGATTTAAAAGGTTTAATGAATATTAAATCATCGTAAAATTTTAATTTTAATTTTAATAAAATTAAATAATGTTCCTTTCAAAAAAAATAAAATTAAATAATGTAAAATATAACTAAAAAATATTATTTTTATTCAGTAAAAAATAAAGTTTAATTAAAAATTATTAAATAAAAATTAATTAATTAATTTTAGTTTATAAAAATTTATTAATTTATAAAAATTAGCTGATTAATGAATAAATTATTTTTTTAATAGCACCGTCTTTAAAATTTTATCTTTCAAGATAAAACAGTCATTCAGCCGAACGATAATAACAAAAAAGTGATCTCAATGTGATTTGAGTAATGTAATCTTGTCAACCGAAGTCGTGAAAAAGTTCCAAATCTAACCTAATTTAAAACCTTGAAGAGTTTGAATATGACCTTTGCTAGATTCTTTTCAAGTTAAATTAAATTAACAATTTAAAATTAATAAATTGAAATCTAAGTTGACAAATTTTAAATTTAAATTTAAATTTATAATTAAAATTAAATTTGTTTTCAAATTAAATCAAATTTGGTAAGCCAATGAATTAGTCAGAATTCATACTTGGTTCCAAGTTTTTAATCGAAGTCGCATTTTTTGATATCTTTGGGGTATCATTGATGATATTTCATACTATCTCGTTTTGAAAAAAGTAAACTTCCTCTCTTCAAGAACTGAAAAATAGAACAACATGAGAAAACAGAAGGCTAGTATGAATTACATTTTGATTAGCAACACGATTATAATATGCATTGAAGGAAAATGAACATGTTGAATAGAAGAGTCATGGAAGAAGCGCAATGGACGGTATAGAATGGAAAGACAAAACTTGGATGAACTGAATTGACAAACCAATAAAAGCACTGTATGTTTTCTTTTTTCAATCAACTACCTGAAAAATCAGTAAGTAGAGAAACAAAAGCTGCTCTTGGAGGTAGGAAAGGAACTATCACAGCCTGATGATAGATAAAATGTCATTTACACTCTTCATACATTTTCTTTCATGTTCAAAAATAGGAATAGCCATTAATCAAACTACGAAAAACAACTAAGCTTATGTAATTTTACCAAAAGTTTAAGAAAACGCCCCTCTAAACCTCCCCAATTTTCAGGCCTGCCTTTGTGCCCTCTTGCGTGGTGCGGTTGCGGCGGCAGCATTGTCCTTCTCATTCTCTTCTGCTTTCTCACCACTGCTGCTTTCCTCCTTGTTAAATGCCTCTGCAGTTGGCTCAGGCTCGGGCTCGGGCTCGGGTTCGGGTTCGGGTTCGGGTTCTACCTTGACCTATATCCCCAGATGGTTAAGACATGATGAGACGAATTTAAACCATAAAAAAGCTCAAGAGAACTAACTTTATGATGCAAATCAAGCACATATATGAGAACATGAGAAGATTTGATAAGACAATTACCGGCTTCTTGCCACCAAAAATTATCTTTAACAAAATACTGAACATCACAACCACTATGGAGACTAGAATGCCAATGGTGAGATTTGGTTGCTTCTCTGCCTTGTCAATGACATCCTACAGAATTGAGTTCAAATATTAGGTCCATCCATAAATGTCTGACAAATTCTTGAATAAGAAGATGATATTTGACTTGCAAGAATCTTTTGCCTGTGCCCACTTAAGAAAGGAATATCTGCAACCTGATACAGGAGGTCAAATACCTTCTTCTGCATAATTAACATGAAATGTCAGATCGAGAAGAAAAAGGAACCAAACACAGGAACAAATGGTGACTTGCAGAATTCATTACCTGGAAGCCAGCAAGAACATCTGTGCTAGAAGCTGCCTCCTCAGCTTTCTGTTTCTCCTTCTCAACATCAAACTTAGGCTTCCACGTTGTATCCCTGTAAATTGCTGCAACCTTCTCATCTTTTGCTATCAAGATGTTGTCAAACAAGATACCGTCTTGCATGGTCCAGATTTCAATCCCAACAGCAGCAATGGGCTCAAAGTCAGGTGTGTCAAGCTCAAAGTAGTTGGGGTTGGGAATCTCCCTAGGCTTCCAAATACCTTTGTAAGCTGGGTTGTCAATAAGTGGAGCACTCCATTTTCCTTTGTAAGCAGGATTTCTCTTTTTTGGCCTCTTCCATTCCCCACAACCCGGGGCAGTTGCACACTTTGGGTTGTCAATCTTTGGCGCTTCCCATTCACCATCCTCCTCATCATCCCAATCTTCAGGTTTTGTGGCATCAGGATCATCAATTTCATCAGGCTCGTCGTCCATCCATCCTTCTGGTTTCACCGCATCTTCGTCTTCAATTTCCATGGGAGCATCCTCATCCCAATCATCTGGCTTCTTTGCATGAGGGTCAGGAATTTTTTCCCTTTCATCCCAATCCTCAGGTTTCTTATCATCAGGATCAGGGATTGTCTTGGCAGGAATTAGAGGAGGCTCAAAATCCTCAGATGAGAGGAAATTTGCTCTCTTCTTCTCCTCCCCATCGATCAAAATTTTAAGCTCATTGTCAGGTTTCAAAATGGCAGTGTAAACGTGAGAAAGCTTGTCTGACGAGACAGAAGGTGGGAACTTAAGATGATGCTCAACATACTCCCCACTCTTTGGATTCTTATGCTTCATGATAAAATGAACTTTGTTCGTGGTTCCACATTTGTCGGGTCCAAACATAATTGAATAAGGAGACTCGTTGTCAAACTCCTTAGCTGTCCAACTGGCATCCTGGGGCCTCAGGTATTTCAGATATGCACCACCACATTCAAGTCCATTTTGAAGTCTGGTTTCAAATTGAAGGACAATAGTCTCATCCTTCAGATTAACCGGTTCATCAAGCTCCTTCACTATAGCATACTTCCTAGCTTTCTCACTCACAAGAAGCCCAAAATCATTATGCCCTTCACTCTTTGTGTGCTTCCACATACCTATCACAAGATGAAAATACCAGCAACAATAAGTACAAAGCTGGATATACTCAAACATGAATTAACAGAATTTTAAGAGATGCACGAATCTGGGATAAGGAACATCATCTACAAGAATGTCATAACCAATAGATGACATTCAACTATAAATGGTTAGAATTGTAAACATTATGCTTCCAAAATCTCCACGTTCCCCATTTCTCGCACGTTTATTATAATTTAACGAATTATGTAACCCTTCCTTTTCCTGCAGCTTGATGCATTAAATACCTGCCACAACCAGAAGACATGAACCTACCTACCGATCATTGCACCAAACTGTACAAGAAGAAAAGCAGACATTTCGCATAAACAGCAAAAACACGAAATAACGGCGTCCTAGGCCACTTAAGAGGAAAAAAGGTAAAAATGTATAGGAAAAACTATCACTATTCACCTCAAACAATTCATATCACACAGAGAGCACAAATTATCAAACAACAGCCACTAAAGCTCCAAAAGCAAAATTCTGAAATAATTAAGCATTTTATTTCAGCAAAAGACGAGATCTGAAGCAACATAAGATACCTTGATAGTCATTCTTCTCGGAAACAACCCATCGGCCATCGAACGACTCGTCGAACGATTCATAGAAGACCTACCCCATCAAATCCACCACTCACACTCATAAACTCAGTCACATACAAAGATATTACACACCAATGAAAACAAAACTCATAATCACAGTGAGATTCATGGAAACCAGTTACTTACCGTATCGTCGTCGGAGGCGCGAAGCTGGTAGGAGCAACGAGAAGCTACCAGAAAGAAAAGAGTCAACCGGAGAGAGACGCGTCTGGCTTCTCCCATAACCACTTTCTCTGTGAAAACCCTAGAGCTCTCTCTACGTAGATGAAATGATCTTTTGATCCAAAAACTATCTCAAGACCTTCGAGAACTTGTTATAAATCCAAAGCTTCTTGAAATTGAGATATTTTCTAATACATCTGCTTAGATCTTGAATGTCTGTTCATCACTGTGTGTCTGCCAATCAGAACCAGTAAGACGTCAAGTCTACCAATGACTTATCACCACGTCAGACTGTCAGCAAGTCTACATTCCTAAACTGATATTGGTATGTTAACATGCAGTCTTCTTGACTGATCGGATTTATTTATGGATTAAATTTTATATTTGTAATTGTAGAAATTTTACTTGTTTTAGGGACGTTAATTGGTGAGTTACGTCCAGACAAAAATGGGCTTGGTCAGTTCGGCCCGACATGATAGCTTTTGCTCGAGACAGCCTAAGGCAGCTGAGCCCAGATAGTTGAGCCCAATTTCGAAGTTCGATTAGACCAGGGGGCTTGATTTTTTATTTTTATTTGAAAAGAAAATGATATTGTTTTTTTTTTAATAGTTGTTAGCCCTCCGGCAGAGTCAGCCTAAGCAGTTTGAAGCTCATAATTTTGAAAAAATCAAGCCTAGGTTTCCGTTCGAGGCTCAATCAATCTAAGCCTGAAATGTTGATTTCATTTTAGACTGCGTGAACCTGGGCCTAGGAATGTCAAAATCGGCCCGCTCAGTTCAGTACTATTTTTAGCCCGAATTTATCATTACTTTTGAAAGGACGTTGTTTTGAAAGTTTTTTATTTTAAAAACAACAGCTAACCCATTTTGATCCGCAGGGTCACGGGCTAGACCCGGTCTATTGATATTTCTACTGGGCCCTATAAGTTAGAAATTAAAAATTAAGTGAACTTTCAATTTAATTAATAATTACAAACTTTTTGTATCTTGTATGTAATTTATCATTTTCTAAATCACTAAAATAAAAAATAAGTTGTATATGAAACCTTTAAATTGATATACACATGAAGAAAAAATTTAATTAATTAGATCATTAACAACAAATTTTATTAATTAAATCACTTTGAACAAACATTTAATCCAATTCATTCAATTATTCATAATATAATGCATCATCATAACCTAAATTTTTAAATAATATTTGATAAAATCTTAAAATATATAATAATTAATTAATCATATGATAAATTTATAAATTATAATTAATTAAAATACAAATAATTGTTAATATAACTGCTTTTATAAAGTTCCTTTAACTGATTTGACTTGTATTGGAATTTTTATATTTCTCTCCGGAAAAAATCTATTATTATGTTAATTTGTTATTTAAATATTTGATAAATATATAATAATTATCTTTGGAGTAAAAAATAATCTTTAAAATCACAAATTTTGAATAAATTACTTAATAAATTAATTATTCAAATTAATTGAAAATTTTACTTCAACATATGGATTTATATAATTTTAACTACTCTGTTTTTAACTTCTTGAATGGAAAAGCTCCTGAAAATTTAATATCACAATGAGAATTATGTTGATTTGTTTCTATTCATCTCGAAAAGGTAAACGAGTGGAAAAGTGTACTTTGAACCTAACATTTACAATACATTTTGAAGCGTCGAAATTGAATTCAAAATTGAATTCAAATGTTTTCAAAATATTCAAAATAAATGTTACATTAATACTAACGTGACATTTTATTATTTTTGAAAATAAAAGCATATTTTACTATCCCGTGACAAGTGAGATGCATTCTCATCAGTTAAATGTCATCGACGTTGTATTATTTTTTTTATTATTATTTAAAAATGGGCCTATTGTGGTTCCTACTTACTACGTAATAAGTGGACCTACTGTATAATGAGTGTAACTATAGACCTCATTGTAAAGTGACAATAAGATGTATTTTTTATTTAAAAAATATATACTAATATGATATTTAATTAACGGAAAGTTTTATCCATTTAAAATTTTATGCTGAAAGTTTTGAAAATTTTAAGGTTTAATTTGAACCTTCGAAATATTAAAATTTTAAGTTATAATTTGTTGTAGATTGAAAAGTTCAAAATGAGCAAACCTTTTACCTCTAGTTTCCAGGATCCCTTTCCGATGGACATGAAGTGTTTAACCAATGCAAGAAGTTGGCCACATCATGTCTCTCCAGAAGGAAAGTAAGCCAGTGTCACCTTGAAATCCATCAAATTCAAGCTAACTGGTAAGGTGCTTTGATTTTCTGGAGCACCTGCAGAGCCTGGAAATTAATTTGCTAAAGGACAACAATGAGGTGAGAAGTCAAAGAAAGTTAATCCTCCGAAATCATGATAAAATGATCATTTCAGAACCAGAGGTGCTGGTGAATCAGATGTTTCTCCAGGCGATTATAAACTAATGGATTGGAAGTTAGCATATTCTTACTCTTATCTTCTGATCATTTCAAATAAGTTCTGTTAAATCATGTTAAAAGTGAAAACAACAAGAGATAAAAACAGATAACTATAGAAATTTTAGCTTAACCTTATTGTATTATACTAAAAATTTTGAGTTTAGCTACCTCAAATGAGTCGATATGTAGATTCTTCTTCAGATACTCCTGCTTCTTAGCAGTCATCGCTGAAACTATTCTCTTTCTCTGCAGGGTACGCCATTGTTGGCTACCTTCATTCATCATAATGTTTGTTCTGAGGCTCGGGATAGCAGGACGACGATGTTGTGATGAACTGTCCGTTGCAAACCCTGGATTCCTGCAGTTGTCCCTTTTCGGGATTTCAACAACAAGAACTGGTGATTGCACCCTGGTTTCCTGCAGTGTGTCCTCTTTCAGGATTTGAACCACAAGAGGACTTCTAGTTGCGCTCAGGATTCATGTAATTTTTCCCCTTTCAGGATTCAAGGACAATTTTGGTGTTGGCCCCTTCCTTTCTATTTAACAGCTAAAGTGTAAAGAGCCTACATGCTCTGTCAGAACTTTAACACTGTCGCATGAGCTCCTTAATTCTCGTGAAACGAACCATACAAGGCTTGACTAGAATTTCAGTTACCATTTTACTAGAAATTGGAGGGGTTCGATCTTGAGTAGTTAGTTTTGAGCTGTGAGCTCGTACTTTGTAGGAATCCTGGAAGCTGCCTACCAAGAAATGATCAACCTGGAGACGCTATAAACAATTAAGAAAGTTGAGATATGCTTCATTCGAAAGCTTCGACAGTTGAGTTAATGGCTTTTTAATGAGCTTTATCATAAAGCATAATTGTTTCTTTGGCATATTGAATTGCATAAACAGTATCAGGATCTGAATTCTAACAACGCAGCAGGCTTTTAATTTTGCTACAAGGTTAGTGCGGACATACATGAACTGAAAAGCTTCTCGATGATTACGCCTCTGTAGAAGGTGATCGGGGACTTCTTCGTATATAAACTAGTATCATAGCACTGCAAGGTACTGATTTATGCAAACAAGGATAAGACAGTATCGAACTAACTAATCAAAATCAACCATTGAAAGATGCAGAAGCTGCTAATTTACCTCCAGAAGTTTCATGAAACTCTATGGCTGATGAACCGATTCACCACACAGAACCTCATTTTCTGACGAAGAACTCGTACGTGCAGTTCAACGAGTCGTCAGGGTTGGAGAACAAGCCTCCAGTCCCCCTCTTAGGCTTCCAACATCGCCATAATTTGATGCCGGAAGCCTTTGAGGGAGAGTGGAGGCTTCTCCAACCAGTAATACATCAGACCAATCCCACAAATCCTGGCAGGGTTGCTCGTGAACCAAAAACAGGAACCTTCACAGGGAAATCCAGATGAAGATCCCGAGTCGGGGACCACCTATTATATCTTGAAAAAAAGTTTCAACAGTTGACCAACCAATTGCAATGCAGCTAAGCCTCCTGTTTAGTAAAATCAGCACTATGCTCACCTTTCCTTACTTTTCCAAGTTCCCGAGCAAAGAAATTCACGCCAAGTTCTTTGAACCGTAGTGGGATACTTCACGAATGTTAGCTCATTCCATCTAACAAGGGTCACAAGAATAATTAGGTACAAGTTGCAACTTAAGTTCAATATCAGTTTTGACCTTTTGGCACAGGATTCTTAAATGACAAGCTGTGTACTGCCAAGAGTTGAAAGTGAAACGAAACTTCTCAATTCTCCTTCTGATTAAGGAATCTCCTTTAGAATATATTAAGGCCTGTTTGGCAAACAGCTGATTGCATTAGCTGTTAGCTGATTCTATCAGCTGATTTGACCAGCAGATTGCATTAGCTGCTTGTTAGAGATGTTTGGTAAAATTAGCTGTTTAGTATTAGCTGTTTATATGTAAAATGACTT
>JAOTAY010000007.1:27141552-27163215 GCA_025629805.1 Erythroxylum baracoense | reverse complement strand
GAAGATTGGACCAATCGGCCTGTGGATCATTACGAATGGGCTCGGGCCCAGCACGACCGACTCGACCATACCAAATAATAATGACAAATTTTGGATAAAGTGAAGAGATTGATGCAGTGGATAAGGCTGATCACTTGAAGAGTCGGAATTCGACTGAAAGACTTTGCCTTATCCTTATCATGAAGGAGTTTAATTTTGAATTCGTTTTAGATAAACATCTTCACAAGTTAGAGTTAGATTAGGATTATATTAAAAAATCTAAAAAGGATGTTCCTCGTAACATAAAAAAGTTCTTGATTCTTACGTTTTTTTGCAATTCTTAGTCTTGTTCTATTTTTGTTACTGGAGCAAAAGTCATGAGTGGCTAAACTCAATCTTTCTGAATCAAGGGGATTTATTACTTTGATTGTAACTTTGTGAGATTTTATGTTTCAAACTTCTATTCACGTTTTAATTCAAGTGTTTTTTGTTTTAAGTTTTCATATTCCATGAATGATTAATATTCGATTAATCGGATAATTTAATTTAATATTGATTATTTTATCACTATCTAGAAATTCAGTGATCCGTAACTGTCAAGAAGGAATGGTACAAGTAACAAATAAGTTATTTATGAATTTTTATATTTAACTTATGATAAACAAGAAAACTAAAGTGAATAGTTGCAATTATCTCGATTATTTAATTTAGAGTTTAGTCTTTTTCACGGAATTTATTGCTATTATTTATTTCGTATGGAATGTTATCACACTCAGTCAATAGATGATAAGCTTTGGTTTGAATGCTAGGTTTTAACCAATTAATTTAGAAAATTTTGAGACTTATTACAACTATCCTAATGTATTTTGGACTAACTTTTTAAATCGTGAAAATATTCTTTTTAGACTAATGATTAATGTTACAATTAGATGAAAATATTCTTTTCAGTTAATCAGTTATTTAATCAAAAACCTCACATATAATTTTATTGCTTGAAATTAAGAAATTAGTGTTCAGTTCTCTAGGAATTTGATTTGGTTCCACAGCTAATACAAAAATTTGGAGAATCGAAATTATTTTGGGGGCTTTAACAACTCGACCAATTATATGTAAGTCTATTAGAAGCAACTTCCTCAACCTCGCGTTTTTGCAGAACTCTCACCGAATGTTATTGTTATTGATTAGGTCAAAAATAGGTTTATTGACATTTAAGATTTACAATGAGATAAGATCGTTTGTACATAATGTCTAAACTCGGTTTAAGAATAATATTATTTTAATATAAGACTAAGATGATATTGTTTTAATTGTTATATTCTTAAATTTATTGATCAAAATAACATTACTTTATTAACTCAATTTGTGTCTATTTGAATGTTAAGTTGTAAAACCCAACTTAAAATTTATTTATTTTTATTTAAGCGTAAATTGTAATTGAAAAATAGTGAAAATTAAAATTTATTTATTAATGACTATGGAAACTCAATTGTGTTTTAAATTGTCCCTTTGCTTCCATATCATGAGAATTGAAGAAAATGTGTAGAAATATTATTAGTAAATATTGAAGGCCATTTGGTTTTACTTTTTCTAGTTAAAAAATTAATTTTCTTAAATATTTATTAATAAATGTTATAAAATTCATTAAAATAAATAATGAAATAAATAAAATTTATTTATAAACTAAGTGTTTGTTAAGATGTCTTTAACTTATTTATAAATTATTAATTAATTAATTAAATTAATACTAATCTTACACTCTTTTGTATTTTTACCATTTTTGTTTCTTTTCTACGTTCTTTAATAACTATACAAACTCAAACAAAGACTTCTACTTTATAACTATAAATCTCAAAGAAGTAATGGTTAAGCAGAGAAGAAAAGAGAGTTACATACACACTAACTACAATAAAAATAAGGTCTCTTCAGCTCTCAGTGCAGCACCAACATTCCACACAATTTGGCAGAGCAAATGAAGAGTCGACTTCATCGTTCCCACCGCAAAGGAGAAACGAGGCACACTCACTTATTACGAGGGACAAGTGAGAAGTTTTCTTTGACAGTAAATCTGTTTAACTAGTACACTTTTTTTAGAGGTACAATTGTCAATTAGCCTGTACTAACTATTTATGTATTAAAAATAAATAAATAAATAAAAATAAGGTTTCAACTAATGATACTATAAGTTTGAACAAAGTGAAAAAATAGTATGTACGAGAATTAATAGTGAATCCTATTTTATCTTATTTTGTTCTTTACGAAATTTAAGAATGAGTCATATTTCATCTTATTTTTTTATTTGTGAGGTTAAATATGAGCCTATTTTATCTTATTTTGTTCTTTATAAAAATAAAAAATAAGTTATATTTTATTGTTCATAAAAGTAAGCTTGAATAAGTGTCCTTTCTGCCGAGAATGGACATAGTATAAAACATGTTTGTATTCGATACGTTATCTTCACAACTTGTTTTTCTAAGAGTTATATAAATTGAAACACACTCGTATATGACATTGTGTCCAATCTTCCCAAGTCTTCTTAAAAAACACACGCACACACACACAAGTTGTATACAACAAAAAATGAACCTTAAGCTTCTAAATCTTCTCTAATTCCAACATTTATAACTGATTTAAGCTTTTGTATAATTTACTAATTATACTCAGCATCAATTACTAATCCGCATAATTGAATAGGGTAATTCTTTTCATAAGCACGAGTTTAAAACAAAACCTCGTCATTAACTAAATCAAACATCAAGCTAATCCAGTGGTCTGAATCGGACAATTTGTAAAAAAATTATTTAGGGGCCGTTTGATTCTACTTCTGTTTTTCTATTGTAATTTTCATTTTTTGTTTTATGTTTTATGTTTCTATTTTTCTTTTAAATAAAAACAAAAATCTGTTTGATTGTTAATATTAATATAGTTATATTTTTATTACTGATGATAATTACATATTAGATAAAACTTAAAAATAAATTATTTTTAATTAAATAAATTTATTGAATCTCTTATATAATATTTATAAACAAATTATTAATAAAACTATGTTATTTTAATAAAATAAATAATTTAAAAATTAAAATTTTATTTATAAATTAATATTCATTTGAAATATATTTTAATTATTAAATCAAATTTTATTTGAATATTTATATTTTTTAAATTTAATTATATTCATTAATAATTATTAAAATTTAATTACATATAATTTATTATAAAAATTAAATTATTCATAATTTTTATTGATAATTAATTTTAATTTATTAAATAAAGAATCTTGAACTAAATTATTCATAATTTTTATTAATAATTAAATAATATATATTTAAATGATAGTAAATCAGATTATGAAAAAAAATAGAAACAAAAAACAAAAACTACTTTTTATGATTTTCGTAATTTTTGAAAACCGGAAGAAACCAAAACTAAAATTAGAAACTAAAAACTCAAACAAGCAAGTTTTTTTTCTGAATTTGAAAACAAAAACAAAAATTCAAAAACAAAAATGGAAACAAATACCCCCAACTTAAACCCTACTCAAAATACGTCTAAATTAAACTTTATTTGTTGAATTCAGGCCAAATTTAGATTGAATTTCAACTGTTTCACCCCTTTTGCTCCTTTTGCTCTCATATCATCAAGAATTGGAGAAAATGTGCAAAACTTCTACTAGTAAGTATTGTACTTGTAGGCTACATTACTTATGCAAGTACATGGCCAAGCAGGCGTAGTAAGTATTGTACGTGTAGGATACATTATTTATGCAAGTACATGGCCAAGCAGGCGTATTCAGCTTCATGCTAAAATAGGTTGATATGCATCTTCTCCTCCCTTCTTCAGCCAAGAACGTGCAACCACAGCAATGAACATTACTACCCCAAATAAAACTACTGTTGGCCATGCATATGCAGAGAGCTTCAAGTATTCATGTACCTGCAAGAACTGAATAGCATTAGTTATGAGTTGAACACTATCAGGAACGATTAGTTCGATTGCATTTCCTTGGTTCCATTGATCAAATGATTCCAAATGATCGAGGGAATAAGTTGTCTTCGAGTTCTTGGTCATTCTGTTACATGCATCAAAAGATTCTCTGCAGAAATAAATGTAGAACATGGTATAATAGAGAAATTACACGATGACCAACATGCCTAAACGACGGCCCGGTCTTTGGTTCCTGCTCTGCAACTAATATGTAGAAAAGACCCATAACTCCAGTGTGCTTAATGGTTGCACTGTAGTTGGATTCAAGAACAAGTTTCTCTCCTTGTGAAACCTTTACAGTTCCTGGCTGAGGATAACAGGTTGACATTCCTACAATGTACCCAGACTCATTCCCTGCTTCCTTTCCTTGACCATAACTTGGTAATGATGTGCATATTTCGCGTCCATCCTGAAAAATTCTTGTAGTCAGTCATTACACTTTATCTCCAGCTTCAGGAAAGATCATGTCAAGGTTTTACAACATCAAAACATACAACATAAACCAAGAATCACCTCTCCATAGAGGGTTGAACCAATCCCTCCAGTGTGCTGGTGGGCAACTCCGTAGATAACATAACCACCAGTTGGCATGGTCAAGCTAGTCCTTTTAACATCAATGCACTTATCACTGGATAGACCACTGGTACAAGGTTCAATATCGTATTCAACCTGCATATAAAAGGTAGCATTCAGCATCCCCATAAGATATGAAAGTGACACATTCCATAAGATGATTCCTCCAAAAGAAATAAATGTACTTGCAAAATCTTAATACAAATGGAAAGAAGAGGATATTGTAACAATTTTTTGATTTAGATACAGTCATAACAGAAGAATTTGGTACACCTGCAACAGTAGTGTCCGTGCTCTGCATCGGACTAGATAGGATTCAGCACTCCTAATTGTATTTTGTATTTCTATTGCTATTGTTTTCTACGAAAGTTTGAAGATAATTGAGAAAATTAGTTGTTTTATCCAGGACTATACAAGGGATGCAAGAATAAGGAAGTCAACTTACATGGCAGCCAACAATTCCACGACTTTCTCTGGAACCATTGATTCTTTCCCCAGTATCAGTGACATCGAGTATATATATTTTAACTGGAACTAATGAACTATCCCACTCAACCCAATGCACAGTATATCGCAAGTGAAGGTTTCTTCTGGCTCCTTCAAAACCTTGTTTCAGCTTGCATTGTGTGTGATCATAGCAACATAACAAACCCCCAAAGTAATTATGCCTTATAGGCCGATCATATTCATCCACTGTGATGTTATAAAGATCACATTTGCATTCTGTGCATCCCAGTCTATTTTCAACACCTCGTGTATCGATTGCATGGACATTAAGCAACCATCTTTCTTCATACCCTGCAGGAATCTCAGCAGGATTCCCAATTTCTATTCCATAAGGGTCTGGAACATATGTAGCTGTTTTCCTTGTTTCAGATCCAAGACCAAAGTATTGTCCAAGAACACCAGTTTGGCATATTCCACTATTCCTTGCCAAAATGTAATCTGAGTTGTTCTTATCCTGTCCTTCAATCCTCTGATAATATTTTGCAACAACCCAGTGATGAAGATAAGTTTCATGAAGGGGAATAGGATTTCCAGCCTCATCAACTACTTCACCATTAAAACTCTTGAGGGCAATATGACCTCTAGGGAATTCAATATTGTAATAGTACCTGTTCTCTACCGATCCTGGTCCTAACACAAAAAGGGGTGACAGGAAAGTTGCAGATTTGATCTTAATTCCATTTTGAGAAGATCCTCGAGCATAAAGTCTGTTAAGAGCCAGAAGTAATATAGCCAACGGAAGCAAGCACCGTCCAGAATAGCACACCATTGTTCCTGTCAGGTTCAAGACATCAGCTGAACTGCAATATGGCAAAACTAAAAAAATAAGCAAATCCAATTACGCTTGGAAAATCACAATCAAGTAAGACAAAAACCTATTCAACGGTATTAACTGTAAAGTTTGTCGAGGCAAAATCAGGTGAAAAGTTTCAGAAACAAACAGAGAACATCGGAAACGAAAAGGGTCATCATTAATGACTGTTCAAGTGAAAATTTCGAAAAAATATTCTGCCCATGGCCTCATCACTGTAGTCTGAGTTCCCGAAAGTGGAAATGAATTGAATCCAAAGATGAAACAAAAAGAAAAGGAAAATGTTTCCGTTAACACCAATTTCCGACTGAAATCAGATGCACCAGTCAAGAAACGGTAAACAAAACACCGTACCCAAAACCAATAGTTACTCTCTGCCGTCACTAAACCACAGAGCCTTCAGTTCCCAAAGCTTGGAAGTCTCTTACGTTGGACTAGATGAACAAAGATTGTGCCTTTAGAGGTCCCTTCGATGATGGGTTACCTGTGGAAGCCAGCCTCCTCCAAAATAATCTGGTCAATTGCCATGACGTGGTTAAAACGTGTGACATCCTTGCGTCTCTCACTAGCCCATATGACGACGGGGAGTGCTCCAAGGCTTTGAGTTGGCGACGCAATCAATGACGCCATTATGGGACAATGAAGGGACCTATGGTGTACATCAAATCCTTACAAAGTTTGGAACCATGTGGCTCAAACATTAATATAGCTGACAAATTTTGACTTTTACTTGATTCGTTTTTCCTTAATCGCCAAGTTTATGACTAAATTTACATCATCAACATCAATAAGTTTATCAAATTCAACATAAAATGACTTAGGATAAGCCTATTTGATGGGACTTCCACATCCACACGAGGGAAGCAACCAAATTATATTAAGTAAATCTTAAAATAAAATTGTTCTTAGTTTTATAATGAAGAATCGGGAAAGATATTTGACCATTATTTTTACAATTTTATAAAATTTGTAAATTACGAAAATTTATAAAAATAAAATAAATTCAAATATCACAAAAGTTTTGCAAGCTAATTTTAAAATATTCTAAATAGTAAAAAGTTTATAACTCCTAACGTATAATGTTACGAAATAAAAATTGGAATATAATTGTGAGATCCCACGTCGATTGGAGAGGAGAACGAAATATGTCTTATAAGGGTACAGATACTTCTTTTCCATAAACGCATTTTTGGGATGCGGAAAGAGTAAAACCGTGAGAGCCTTGGCCTGATGAACAACTCAAAGCGAACAATATCTATGAGCCGGTAGTTCATTAAATGCACACAAATTAAAATTTTTATAAAACTATATATAAAAAGAAAATTTTATTTCCATAAAATTAATAATGATTATCTTTTAAAAAATGAATTAAATAAAATTTAAGTAAATCACGAAAGTTCTTTACAGATCCGGTAGTACGCAACCTTATTCTTAACTAGTAGAGTGGTTGGCTCCAAAACTTAATAAATTAATGATTTAAAATTAAAAAATAAATTCAATTCCCTCTTTAGTGGTTTGTGATACGTGAAAGAAAAGAGCTTATAAAAGCTCCAAATTATAACACCCATTTTAAGGAAATTCTATTGTTTGGTTGTCAATTACCACGATTTGTGGGCCCAGAGAAAACGACGTCGGATAAAAGACAGACCACTCATCCATAATTTGCCGTTTGGAAGCTTGGAGTTATTCGCTACACGACATGAATCATGAATGTCTAATTATAATATCACTATGTTTACATGTAATATAATTATACAAACATCATAACAATTAAATGTTTTTTATATAATGATTTTATATAATTTTTAAACTCAAACTAAATGAATTAATTATAATCAAAATTAATAATTTATTATTATCATTTTAAATAAAAATTTAAATCGAATTTAATTAGTTCGAATAGGTCTAAGAAGTAAGTATGATTGCCCCTAGAGAATTTGTAGGCTATTGTATCAATCCGAAAATTTATCCACTTCTTATCCAAAAGATAGCGGTTGTAATTTTCTCTGTTTTAAAAAAAAATGGATTCCTATATCAGTGGCATTTAATTAATATCATATTTTTAATTAAAATTAAGAAAAAAGGTTTTTTAAAAAATTTGAAAATTAAAGTTAGTTTTTCTAAGAATTTTAAGAATCAAGAATTTAAATTATAAATAAAGTTTGTTCATTTTATCCTATATATAAATATGGTGTGAACACATATCGACTTCTACATTTTACGTACACTCTCTATTTGTCTATCTAGAAAACGACAACTTAATGCTTATCACATTCACACATCATATGCTCTTAATTTTTAAATAGAATTCGTAAGTCGTCATTGAAAAACAAAAACTCGTACGTACGAGGCCGACATTTTGTCTTATATAGTTTAGAACATATGAAACTAAACACATTTAAAATGTTAAACCCAATGTGGCTTTGGACTTGATGTAATGTGACATTTTTAGATACACACTCAAAGATAGACGTATGGATGATAATGAGTAGGGCTGATTTGGCATACGAGTGGTGCTGGTAATGGATAGCGTCAGGTTGGGCTTGAGCATATTTAGATCCAAGCTCGATTCAAATTTTGATTAGGATCTAAAGCTTTCAATTAGGTCTTAAACTCGATCGAGTTCGAACAATTTAAAGTTTGATAACAGTCTGAAATTTGATTAAACTTGATCGGACTTAATTAAATATATATTTTTAATTTAAAAATAAAAAGCAATGCTCTTTTTTAAAAAACTTTTAGGGTTCAGACATGAACTATGTTCATTGTCTTCAGCTTGAATTAGATCAGACCAGTCAAAACTTATCAGCCATCCTTACAAGAAGCTCACAAATTTTAAAGTACGGTTAAAATTAAGTTTAAAATGATGTTATATTGTTTAAATTGATAAAATGACTTCATTTTGTTATATAGGTGATTGTTTTTGGTCTTGATTGATGAGTCTAAATTTTTTGTCCAAAATTACTCTTTTTTATTCTGTCTAATTAAAAAATGTCATCGTTTTTGCTTAAAAACTCATTCATAAAGCCAGTGTCATCGGCTTAGGTCACGCCCGTGCATAAGTCTAGACTTTTTTTATTTTTTTACTTTTAATTTTAATTTTAATTATACTACTATTATTTTAATAAAAATTAAATTAAATTATAATTATAATTATTACTTTGATAAAAAATTAAATAATAATAATAATTATTATATTATTATTATTAATTTTTAAAAATTAAAAATTAAAAAAAACTTGTGCATGGGCGTGCCTGTGCACAAGTTTATGCTTTTTTATTTTTTGATTAAATAAAATTAAAATTAAAATGATAAAAATAAAAAACAAAATTTGTTCAATTTTGTCTTTTTATTATTTTAATTTTTTAAATAAAATTTTTAAGATAAAAAATTTCTTATAATATAAAGTGAGAAAAGAAAGAAAAAAAAAAGGCTGAAAGCTCACTCTATCACGACCGCCGTGCAATCTTGATGTATCACTCAAATTTATAAAATTTATATTTCTCAATTCTGATGTCTAAAAATTACAAACTTTATACCATTAGAAAGCTAAGAGGATAAGCTACAGTTTTTATAAAGACAATTTTGTTTGATTCGGCCTATATCAATACAATTTAATCATTGAACTAAGGAAATAATTTTTGTCAGGGATAGTACTGCAGCCTCTAGCAGCAGCCACATCTCTTTCGTCCAGAGTCCAAAAATTTCATGTGATATACTATTAGAAAGCTAAAAGGATGAACTACAATTTTCTTGAAGACATCTTTGTCTAATTCTTCCCAAATTAATACAGTTTATTCATGGAAGTTAGAGCTACTAATTTTGTTCATGGTAGTGCTGTCCTTCTTTTGCCTATTATGAGCTTTTATATATTCCAAAAGGCCCAGATCCAACAAATACTAAAAGTACATACATGACTCTAGCATAACAATTTATTTTAAATCTGTCCAGGGTCATTTAATAACATAACAATTCCATTTCTAACCGCAATTAACAACCCAACAAAGAAGAATTTGTGCTATTTATTAAAATTGTTTCGTAAATTAGTTGTTTATTTATAAAATTCTATAATTTATAAATTATATAAACAATTTTAGTAAATTAATCAATTAAAATAAGTGGTTGAAATCAAAACAAATTATTCCACATATATAATATATTGTATAATTTAATAAATTAATCAATATTTAAAATGTAAATTTTTATCTTAAAATTTTTATTTAAAAAATTAAAATTAAAATAATAGCAAAAACAAAAATTGAAATATTGACACAATACTATTTTAAATTGTATCATAATTTTAACGATTAAACTATATTGATGTAGACCAAATCAGATAAAGTTGTATTCATAAAAGTTGTAACTTATCTTCTTAGCTTTTTAATGATATAAAATTTGTAATTTTTGGATATCAGAATTAAGAGATATATTTATAAGTTTGAGTGACACATCAAGAGTGCACGATCGTGCCCTAACCCTTCAATAACCCTTCAATAATAGAAGTGTACGATGCTTCAATCCTAAACCTTTCAACTTTTTTTATTTTTTTTAATTTTAATTTTTATAAAATTAGTAATAACATAATTATAATTATAATTATAATTTATTTTTTATTAAATTAAAAATGCTCACAATGCACGGCCCATGCACTAATCCTTTTTTTAATTTTAGTTTTTATAAAATTAATAATAACATAATTATAATTTAATTTAGTTTAATTTAATTTTTATTAAAGTAATAATTAAATTTAAAATTTAATTTAATTTTTTATTAAAGTAATAATTAAATTTAAAATTTTATTTTATTTTATTAAAGCAATAGTCCTATAATTAAAATAAAAATAAATAAAAGTCATGCCTATGCACTTATGCAATTTTTTGCTTTGTAATTTTATTTTTTAAATTTAATAATAATAACATATTATAATTACAATTATAATTAAATTTTAATTTATTGTTTTCTTATTTTCTACATTTTAATTTTAATTTATTTAAAAATTAAAGCTGCAGTATTATCCCTGACAGAAATTGTGTCTTTACTTCAATGATTAAACCGTATTGATATAAGCCGAATCAGATAAAGTTGTAATATAAAAGTTGTAGGTTATCCTCTTAACTTTTTAATGGTATAAAGTTTGTAATTTTTGGACTTCAAAATTGAGAAATATAACTTTTACAAATTTAAGTGACACATCAAAAGTGCACGATTGTGACAACGTGAGCTTCCAGTTTTTTTTTTCTTTCTTTTGTCACTTGATATTATAAGAAATTTTTTATCTTAAAGATTTTATTTAAAAAATTAAAATTGAAATAATAGAAAAACAAAATTGAACAAAATTTGTTTTTAATTTTTATCATTTTAATTTTAATTTTATTTAACAAGAAAACCAGTGCACAAGTTTTTTTTCTAAATTTTAATTTTTATAAAATTAATAATAGTTTAATTTAATTTTTATTAAAGTAATAATTAAAAATTTAATTTAATTTAATTTAATTTTTATTAAAATAATAGTATTATAAATAAAATTAAAATAAAAAAGTAAAAAATAAAAAAACTTAAATTTATGCATAGGCGTGACTTAAGATAATGGCTTTACGAACGAGCAGCTTAAAATTTTTAAGCGAAAACAACGACTTTTTTTAATTAGATAAAATAAGACAGAGTAATATTGAACAGAGGATTTGGACTCTTGATCGATCGTTGAGTTCAATTTCAATTTAAAGTTTAAAAATAATTTTTTAATCCAAATTCATGCCAAATCATATTTAAAACAAAATTTATTTATTGACGTCTAACATATTTAAACCAAACTTGAAGCTCTCCTCAATATATTACCAGCCATCTCAGATGCAAGAGCTTGGAACATAAAATTCGGTAAGTTGACCTAAAAATCAGCGTTCCACCATATTTGGGTGGACCGAGCTTCTTGACTCCTGCATGTAAGGGACAGAGGAAGAGTTGGGAGCTTCTCAAAACATTGATGCAGCTTAGGAGTTTGGCTGTTGTGCTCTCCTAAACCTTATAATCTATCAAAACTCGTCTCTTTCGATGTATAGGAGCCAAAAAAAAAGGATCAAGAAACAAGAGAAGAAATAAAATGGGAAGTAAGGAAAAAAGAGACAAGAGACTCCAAGAGATTTCCCTTCTTCGAACCATTCCATATTCTGATCATCAAAGGTACGTAAGTCATACCCTATTCGTTTTCTCGTCTGGGTTTTTGTCTAATTTCACTTAAAAGCATGAGATTTAAGGAAATGCTTGTGTTTTTGCATTGGATCACGTACGTGTGTTTCGTCATGAAATCTTTACGCTTTCTGAAATGCAAGTGTTTCTCAGGTGGTGGTCCTCGGAAACTGTTGCGGTGGTGACTGGTGCTAATAGAGGAATAGGTTTTGAGATTGTGAGGCAACTTGCAGGCCATGGTTTAACTGTAATCCTGACTTCAAGAGAAACTAGTGCTGGCTTGGAAGCATCTAATGTCTTGCAAGAATCAGGGCTCAGCGTTGCATTTCATCAACTTGATGTCTTGGAGTCTTCATCGATCAATGAGTTCGCTGAGTGGGTAAAGCAAAACTATGGTGGTATAGATATTCTGGTAAGTTGGGTCACACATATATATGTTATAGGTGTGATGTTCAAGTGCAGAAGCCATCTTAGATTGCTTATGCGCAGGTACATTTATCTCTTCCAGGTGAATAATGCAGGTGTTAATTACAACCATGGATCGGATAATTCTGTTGAACATGCAAAGATGGTCATTGATACTAACTATTATGGCACAAAAAATGTGACTAAAGCTATGATCCCATTGCTAAGACCTTCTGCTGCAGGTTCTCGTATTGTTAACCTCAGTTCAAGGCTTGGTAGATTGAATGGAAAACGAAATGTAAGTGATGTGTTTAGTGTTAAACAGTAATTGCTTTCTGATGCCATTGTTACAATCATACTTCTCACTGGTACTGCAGAGAATCGAGGATGAAGCTCTGAGACAACAATTAAGTGACATAGAAACAATGTCAGAGGAAATTATTGACAAGACGGTCTCTACTTTCCTTGAGCAAGTAGAAGATGGCACTTGGACGTCAGGTGGGTGGCCTCAGACACAAACTGACTACTCAGTTTCGAAACTTGCAGTGAATGCTTACACTAGGGTACTGGCTAAGATACTCTCCGACCGACCTGAAGGCCAGAAGATTTATGTCAACTGCTACTGTCCAGGAAAGGTGAAGACCGCAATGACGGCTTGGGCAGGGAATATATCGGCCGAGGGCGGAGCTGATACCGGAGTTTGGCTTGCTTTGCTTCCTGATCAGGCAATAACAGGGAAGTTTTTCGCTGAGAGACGTGAGATAAACTTCTGATCAGGTCGATGGATTTGACATGGTTGAAGAGTAGTTCCAGGGTCTCATTGAACATGGAAGAAAGTTTTAGAAGCCAATGGTAAAGAGTTTCTTGATATTGTCAGTCGGTTCTGAACTTTCCTGAGTTAGTGTGGATTAATCGATGTATGTATCTTGAAGGTAATGTCAGGATTCAATGTAGAACGAATGTATCTTGAAACTTATGCTTTAAGCTCTGTTAATGGCTGCCAAATTAAGATCGAATGTCAGGCAATTAAGACTAGATAAAGCTTAGAATCTTCTCCTTCTGTTGTTTTCTTACTTCAATATATTTTTAAGCATTTTAGACTTATTATTTTAAGTTTTTAATAATTTTCCAAAAGTATGATAGAAATTAATTCTCTCCCGATGAAGCAATAGAAAATTTAATATTTAAAAATGTTACGTGTTCATGTTTGTTCAATATATTTTTTAATCTTTTATCTCAATAAATTAGTAATTATGTATCGAAACGTGATTACTTGTTTCATAAAAAAAATTATTAATAGAAAAAATACATACAAAATGGAAAATTTTAATTCAAATATTTTATTGATGTACATAACATGAAAATTGCGTATATCAATTCAATTTTTATCATATGGAATGAAATTTTCATTCTATTATTCTATAACCCTAATAAAACTTAGGAATATTATTTTTTAAGTAATTTATGGACAAATAGTACAAATTATTTTTATTTTTTAGAATAAGATCAAAAGATAATATTTTAAGGGAAAACAACCAAAAATTGCAATGATTAAAAAATTTATTGGGTTTAACTAGTTTCGTAAAAATTTTGAACCATTTAATTTTTAATTTGATTTTAACTTTTTAGCTCGATTTACTTTAATAATTCTTATTATTAAAAACAAATCAATTTATTAATTAACTGATTAATTAATTTTTATTTAACAATATCTTTTTTTATTAAATTTCAAATTAAGAATAATTTAAAATTTTATTTTTATTCAATATTTAGTAAATTTTATAAAAAGTTAAATCTTTAAAATCTTAAGGCCAAAAGGGCTAATTAGCCTCTAACGTTTTCACGGATGTACAAAATAGTTCATAACGTTTTACAGTGTTCAAATTGAACTCTAACTTTTATCAAACGTTCAAACTAGACCCTAATGTTTGAAAAACATTCGGAATGAACCCTGACCACTAGATGTGTTAGGACCCGTCAGTTATCTGCTAACATAGCCCGTTAAAATCTGATGTGAATTTTTTCAATTTTGTGGATGTGGGACCCACCAATTGTTGACATGGTTATGAAGGTGGGTCCCACATCCAGATGAAACACAACGTCTCTACGTGAGGAGGAGATGTTGCGTTTCAAACCAAACCTCCATCTGCCACACTGCATTTTGAACCAATCCCTAATTTGCCACGCTATGTTTCGAACAGCACCTCCTCCCTCACGCAATGTTTTGAACAGAAATCCCTAATCTATTTCCAGACAATCCCTAATCTCGTGCTTCTTCATCTTCTTAATTATTTGTTATTGTTATCGCACACACTAAGCAACTCAATTTCACACGCTCAATATCTGGAGGGCGACATTTCATTGTCGTCTGACTTTTATGTTTTGTGTGGTCCCCTAAATTTGCTTGTACGTGTGCTTGTTGTCTGCCTTAGCTTATGCTTGTTTGTTTATAGTTGTATACTGTGGTCTCCTATACTTGCTGTGGTGTTGGATGTAAGCCATGGTCATTAAAACACTTCCTGTTTTTTAAGAATTACATGATTGCATCAACTACCATATCTTTAATCACTGACCAAGTTTTATTGAAAACTTAATGTTGAAAAGCATATTTTATAAATAAGGTACATATAAATTTTATAACTTATAACTAATGATAGTACTTCTTTGGATGAGTTCCATTCCAATGTAAGGCACTTCAAAGCCAATTAACCTCTCGTTCTTGTGACTTCTAATCTTACATTGTTTATGTTTTATATCCCATTTAATTTAGAGGAATCTTTTGAGAATTCTGACTTTTTATTATTTAAGTCCTCACTTTGGAAATTATGGTTATCTTATCTTATTGTAATTTAATTGTCTGACCCTTTATTCATATGGTTTATAACAACATCTATGCATTCTTTAATTAAATCAAGTTGCAAGTGTAGTTAAGTATCATTTTCTTGTGACTTATATATATATATATATATACTCTTAGATATGGTAATTTTATCTCAGTAAGAATCAAGGCTTCAACTCTAAAAGTGAGGCTAAAGGGTGTTTCTCTAAGAGTCATTCTTGGTGTTGCCAAGTATACCCATGATATGTTAAAGATCTCTTTAACCCAAATGCTTTTAGCATTCTTAACTTTGGCTTTCAAACTTTATATTATTGTTCTATCTGTGATCTTATCTAGGTCATCAGCCTATAAGTATGTAATAGATCTAAAGCAATTTTTAATTTTCAACAATTTGCAGAAGTTCCTGAATGCCTTGTTATCAAACTATCATTGTTTGTAGTTATTACTAGTAGGACTTCATACCTATTATGGAATTCTTTTTTAGAAAGCTTTTTATTGCTTTTTCTGTCATATTCGCTAAGGGTTAAGCTTTAAACTACCTTGTGAAATAGTCTACCAAAACTATAAGAAGTATAAATTCTCTTATTTTGGGAGGAAATCCAAGGATATCCACTTTCCATTAGGTGAAAAGAATGGCACTTGATATTGCAATATTGTTAGCAAAATAGTTCTTGAGTAACAACACTATTATTAGCTCTTTTTTTAATTGATATTTAGCTTTATAATTTTGTTGCTCGAGTATTGACTTAATGTTTACATATATATTCTCTTTCATCTTCCCAAAACTTTGCCCTTTTACTTTGTTCACTTGTCTTCTTTGAACTAATAAATGTCATTAAGTTAGTTTACTATAAGTTGCGAGTCTAAACTAATGGTTAAAATCATAGGACAACTTGAGCCTAAATAACAACATTTTATGTTTCATTGTTTAATGTTTTCAACTGATATTGAACTATATGTTATATTATTATTCCCATAGCCCTTCTAGACATATTTTTATGCCACTTCCTTTCTCTCCTATTGTGCCTACTATATTGTCCATATTTGGTGATCATTGTTGAATGCAAGGTTTTAATAGGTTTCCATATTTTCTTATAAAAGTGTTCACATTTTGTGTCGAATTGTTTGCTACAACCTTATGATTCTAAAGAACTTGGTTACTTATGCTTCCATGGTATGAATAGACTATGCTTTTGCATACATTATCAACTTAGGATTAAGAATTGGATTTGTTGTCAGTATATGAGAAGTTCTTCATATTAATGCATACATTATCAACTTGTAGATCCGATCATTACTTATGTTATCCTTTAATTGTATAATTATGCATGTAGTATCCATTATATTGTTGATAATATCATTTAAATATATGCTTTTTAGTGATACAATTGCCTTTATAAATTTGTCATTAATAGGTATCTGATGGCTGAATATGGAAGCATAAGATTGTTTTATGGTGGAAAGTTTGTTGTAGAGCCAGAGTTGAAATATGTTGATAGGGAATCAAGTATTTTTGATACAATAGACCTAGATTTTGTTAGCTATAGGCAAATATGTGAGATAGCGAAGGAGTTAGGATACCTTCAAGTCGATAAGGCCTATTACAAAGAACCCAATTTTGAGTTTAGTGTCTTTGAAGTTGATGAACTTAAATGAAAGTTGTCTACAACTTATCAATCTGGTGAAAATTCATGAAAGGATTGATGTATATGTAACTCATATTATAGACACCCCATCATTTGTACCTGACATATTACTTATATTTGGAGCAGAGGATGGAAATGGGGAAGGTGAAGAGGAAAGTTGTGGAGCTACAGAAGGTGTTAGTACTGAAGGCGTTGGTTTAGGAGTTGATGCAGAGGTGGATGATGACGACGACGACAAATTCTTTAATTAGTAATCTCCACAAGTATGACAAATTCTTTGATTAGTATATATTCCTTCATATATCTAATGATCATTTATAACATTATTGGTTCATATTTATTAGGTCATCCCAGATGCCTCCTCACAACCTGAACATATTATTGTAGCAAGTTAACAGAGCAATGTTGTGAGTATATTAACTTAATCAACCATTATTGGTTTCTTTCAAGGTTGAATATTGTTAATTACATGTTTCTTTGTAGGTTCGTAGCTCTTCACATAGTCGTAAATGGCCAAGAGATTTACGGTTAAAAGGACAACCTAGCATAACTTCTCAACGATTACAAACTCAAGCAATAAGGCGGAGATCATCAATCAATCAACCAGTACATGATCAACCTTCTCAGTCAATTGCAAATGAGGGAAGCCATGTGATTGACTCGCAGACTTTACATTAATGTTATCTATACGAACGAATAGATAACATAACTTTTGTATATAAACGAATCTTGATGTAATCACTTTACTAATAATATCACTTTTATATATACTCACAAATGGACATGCTACTCCAATTGTTTATTCAAATATCATTTTTGTATTTAATTGTTTATGATGAGGCCATATAAACAATTAATTGTTCATAAGATTATAAACTATTAATTACGGTCATTAAAGCAACTTCATGAATAACAAAACAATAAAGAAAAAGCATAGTGCAAAATATACTAGTTGAAATGAGGATTTTTCATTCTTCATAATTCAAGTTTTTTTGAAAATAGTACAATTCACGTCTACTTGTCTAGAACAAACCATATTTTAAAACTCATCATAAGTACAACAACCCCTACAATAATCAATACAACAAATCTCAACTTATTTTTCCCTTTTGTTAGTAAAACAATGTCTTCTTTCATTAGCTTTATTTTCTCCTCAATTTTGAACATAGAATGTGGTTCAATTATGTTTCGTTGAGCCTCTTGTTTCAAACTATTACTTCTTTCTTCAAGTTATATATTACTTCAATAGCTCTGTCGTTAAATTTGTCATCGTACCACTTAAAAATTTTACATTTTCTAACTTGAAAGATCATTAATAATTATTAGGCAAAAACATTAAACATATATACAAACAATTTTATCTTATCAACAAAAAATAAGCTTACATGATATTTGGTACATCCATAAAATCTTCTTCCTGGGTTTTGTTTTTCACTTCATAAAGTTCTTAACAGAGCTCTTAAACCACAATAACACACCACATTATCATTATTTGAGTCTAATGTAGTGTTAGTTGAAGACGTCATGTCCATATCTTTAGATAGTTGCTGCAAATTTATATTAGTACTCTTACTTCTTCTAATTAAAGGTCAAAACAATACGTCAACAATCTCAGATAACTCCATACACAAATCATTCGTATATGTAATATATATTCAAACAATGTGTCTTCTCAGAAGTGGAAACAATATTTCAAATAAACTTCATACACAAATCATTCATATATGCTCATATATATGCAACGAAACCACCATCTTTTGAGGATATCACATATCATATCTATGTAAACAATAATATGCTCATATAGATGTATCTTTAATATATGGAAATTTATTGAAATTATATTAAGGTAAAAAGCATCAATTGATTTCACCAAATTCATTAATTTCTTTATTAAAAGTGAAACAAATTTTACATATGGTGAAATTTCTCCACATAAAAAGACATAAGACTTTAGCCTTTAATCTTGTGTTTGCCCTAGAATATACAAAACTCTCTCATGTTTCCATGTATGTTACTCGAGATTTTCCAAGATATTCACAAGTGTATCATGTAAGAGCAAATGGTCCAGATCTAAAATAAGTCCAAAAATCCAATGCAAACTTTGGAAATAAGTCCAGGATTTGATCATATTCTCCTTTACAATCAGTTTAAACACCTATAGACAACTCCCACCTTCTTCTTGTTATTAGGAAAGGTACTAGAGAGTGTACTAAAAGACCACTATACTCATTGTCCCATTATACATAACTTCTACACCTATCACCAGCTTACAAAAATTCTGTTCACAACTATATATTCCTAAAATGGCAGAAGAAATAATTTTGGAGTCAAAGTTTGACTTATAGTTGAAGATCCTTCTTTGTAAATCATTCCAAAGCTAGACGAAACTGATTACCTTGCTTGGACGAGGTCTTGTTTATTGTTTATTCAAGCTTGGGGTTTGCATGGATATGTTACAGGAGATAAGTCAAAGACAACAACTAATGATTCAACACTCATTCAATGGGAATCATAAAACTCTCTTGTCATTTCATGATTAGTTAACTCTATGCAACCATAGATTACTTGAGGCTATTTGCTATTCAACACTGCATAAAAGTTTTGGAATGTAGCTTCTTAGATCTATTCTCAAAAGGGTAATAATGCTCATAACAATAAGATACGAAATAAGTTACATGAGACTAAACAAAGAGAGATGACTATAGCACAATACTTTGCTAAGTTAAATGGTCTATGACAAGAATTAGACTATTATCAAGATTTCCAACCTGCATGTCCACAAAAAAGGAATGTGTCTATGATTTTCTAACTAGTTTGAATATGGAATTTGACCATAAACGAGTGCAAGTTCTAAGCAAGGACCCCTTTCCTTCTTTGAGACAAGCTTACTTTTACATTCTACAAGAAGAAAGTCAAAGGAATCTTATAACACGTACAAACCCTATAGAAGACATACAAAACATAAGCTAAGGCAGACAACAAGCACACAAACAAACATATTTAGGAGACCACACAAAACATAAAAGGCAGACAACAATAAACCTACCACGATGAAATGTCGACTTCCAGATATAAACACCTGATGAGCGTGTGAGTTGAATTGTTTGGTGTGTGCGACAATAATAACAACCAATAACGCTCCAATCGTTTGAGGAAGAACACATAAGGAAGGAGGGAAGAAGCGTGTGATGAGGGATTGTGTGGAAATGAAGAAGATGATTAGGGATTAGAGGATTTCTGTTCAAAATGCTGCATATGAGGGCAAGTTGCATGTGGGATTAGAGGATTTTGTTCAAAACAGTGCGTGCAGATGTCTATCCAAAAATGTTGTGTTTGAGGGAGGTTTGGTTTGAAATACAGTGTCTCCTCCTTACCAAGAGACGTTGCGTTTCATCTATTTGTGGGCCTTACCTACATAATCACGTCAGCAATTGGTGGGTCCCACTTCCACAGAATTGAAAAAAATCACGTCAGATTTTGACAGGCCACGTTAGCAAATAACTGACGGTGCCCTAATGCCGTCAGTGTTAGGATTCAATCTGAACGTTTTAGAAATGTTAGGGTCTAGTTTAAACGTTTGATAAATGTTAAGGTTTAAGTTAAACATTATGAAACGTTAAGAGTTATTTTGTACATCCTTGAAAACGTTAGGGGCTAAATAGTCCTAAATCTTAAACTTAACCTTCGGCTTCATCCATCCCAAAACGGCAACACTCGTCCGCTTGAAACACAGAAGACTAAAGCGGTGCAATTGGAGGAATACGACCAAGGTTTTAAAAATTGGATCGAATTGGCTAGTCCGATTGGAAAAAGTTTGAACCTGCCAGTGGTCTGGTTCGATTTCACCTAATACCTCTATGTATAAAACCGACTGGTTTATTAGCGAACCGGCGATTTTTTGTCCAACCGATCTAACCAGTCTATCACTGTACAGAACTACGGGTTGTTCAATTTCCACCTATTAGTCCTTAAAAAGCTCCAGATCTTTCGTTAGAGAAACAAAGGATGGAATCTGGGTTTCGATTTTGAGTTAAACAAACTAAGAGAGAAAGCTAAAAATGCAAGGTTTGAGTATAGCAGCTGCCGCCATTGAAGCTTCTCTTGGTAACTGATGATCCTTCAGACATTGAAGCTTCTCTTAGGATTGTTACTGTTTACTTGTTATTCCTGATCAGTGGTTTCACAGTGGCTCCTACACAATTTGCAATTTCACATCCATGTGAGGACGTTGACAGTTACTATAGTGGTGTTGGTCTTCTCAAAGGCAAAACTCTCAAAACAAGACTATTCTATCATCTCTCCACATCGAGCCCTGTCCTACAAACAGGTTTTTCCATCTTTTTTGACCTTTTGGTTTCTCTTCTCTACTTTTGCTTCATTTTTAAATTATTCAGGTGTGGGATGCTCTCAGCATTCTTGATGCTGCAAATGTTTATTGCCCTAAAATCTTGGAAGATGTGTATGTATATAATGTATTTACAACTCAGTATGCTTCTTGGTCCATTATACTACACCTCACTAGATTAGTCTTTTTCTTTTCAAAATTGAAATTTACTCCTTTTGCATGTATATTTTAGCAAATATACATACTAAGCCCAAACCTACTTCAAAGCACATAAGCTTGGTTGTTAGAGACTGACAGGTAATTGTAACTTTATTGCATGTTAATTAGAGGTTTGTGAGAGGGATGTTTGGTAAATATGAAAATATGTGGAGTTAGTGTGTAAGGATAT
>JAOTAY010000007.1:27120249-27133661 GCA_025629805.1 Erythroxylum baracoense | reverse complement strand
ATTGTGGTTATTATTTATATGTGAAATATCTAAAAATTATTGTTATTTCATATTAATTGTGATTATTATTTATTATTATGATTTTTGGAAACATAGTTAAAAATATACAGTACAACTGTAAATATGATAATGTACTATTTGTAATTTTAAAAAAAATTAAAGGACTATTTTATAAATTTAAAAAATTACTCGAAACGATATCTGATATTGACCGGTATTGATACAATACTGTACTAAAAATTAATCCGATACTAAGTTCAATACGGTATTCGCAACATTAACTCCAACCAACAATGCACCAGTAGTGCGCCACAACGTTGCTGAGTTACAACCTGATCAGGTAGGTTCACAGAGACGCCTCAAGCTAGAAAGACACCAACCCAAGCCCATCTCCATCCAGCATGCCGCTCAGCAGCGTCCCACAGGAACGTCCTATATTTAACACACCAACACCCGCTAGTATTGTCTTAATGTTCTATTTATTTTTACTTCGTTTTTATTAATTACTTTTAGTTACTTTACTTTTAGTTATTATTAGGTTGTTTTAATTATGTTTTGGAGTAGTTTTTTGTTTATACTTGTAATTATTAGGGGATGTTCTAAAGATACTGCCAGGACAACAACAAAAGAAAAATCTACGATGAATCCAAATGTAGAACATCAATATGCTATACTACCTACAACTAGTGCCACGTGAAAGTATGCTTGAATAGCGAAAAACACATTTAACTTGCCACCAGTTGAGTCAGACTTGCGCGATTATCTCACTTTTAACACTTAAGAATGAAAATAACGATACATTGCTCTCAAAACTGACATATTAATGCCAGTAAATATGTACAGTACCCATCTTTAGAGGACTTGCAAATTAAAGAAAAATTTGATGATCTGCTTGTTGACATGAGTTGGAAATATTTTACATTAACTTATTGTCCAGTATTTATTGAATTAACTAGAGAGGTTTATACTGCCTTTAAATTTGATAAACCAGATAATTTTACTTTACGTAGTCCTAATGTGATATAGTACAGACTAATGGGTGTTGAATTCAAACAAACCATCACTAATTTTAATTTAGCCTTAGGGTTGATAAATAAAGAATATGTTGATTCGACTCAATACAAAGTTAGAGTCCTTTATATTGACTTTCTTTAAATATAGTTCAACTTTTACGAGTCTTTAACTAAATGATAATATAAAAATACAATTATTATTATTATTTCAAAATTTACATTAGACTCAATCTTAGTTTAAATTATTAGATTTATTATATATTAATAAGCATTATTAGTACATTTTTAATTTCAATAAAGTATTTTATTTTATGCTATATTTTTACTTCTTCTTATAATTTTTACTTCTTATTTATTATATATCAGTTTTATAGCGGTTTTATACCAATTGAACGTTTAAACCTTAAACCTTTTATTTGATTGGTTTGATGCTCGGTCCAGCTTTTAAAACATTGATAAATATCAAATAAAAATATTTTAATTAGAATATAGCAAGTTTCAAAATCTTAATGAAAATAACTCTAACATATTATATAAAATATGAATATTAAAAATTTTAACATAAAAATTTAATTATTTATATCATAATTGGTAATAAAAAATTAATTTTTAACATATATATTTTTAATTTTTGATGTTATTGTTAGGGCACCATGGATTCATCCATCACATGCACAACAAGGCAGTGAAAGTGTTGGAATCTAAATTCCAACCCCACAACATCCCAAAAAATCCATAATCTTAGATGCATGCATACACAAATTATAAGAACATGAAATTTCAATACATGTATTGTTGATAATACTCCTCGTTTCTTTAATCTTCTCCTTGTTTGAATTGTAGCAAATACCAAACACCTTCTTTGATCACTCAGGAACACACAAAGATGAAGAAAAAGTAGTGTGAAATGGTGGTTAGAGTATCAAACAAGATGAGTTCAAGTAGATGCTCAAATGGAGAGATAGATCAAGGTTATGTTGCATGCAATTAGATTAATGCAACAATTGCATAAATTGCATGAACAAGACTCAAGACCACTTCTTACTAACCCCAGAACACTTATGGACTCCTTATCCTCTCACTTGAGTGTATTTTTAACTTGTTAGTTCATGTGTACATAAGTGGTCACTTATGTACACATGAACTAACAATAAAAATACACTCAAAGTGAGAGGATCGTGGCCTTCTTCCATGACAACCATGCACACTTTGTTTTTTCATCCGATCTTTTATGCATATGACTCTTAGGTTATCAGTTATTTTGGGCACTTGAATGAACTCTTAATCCGAGTAAATCATGAATGGTTTCATGCCACTTGAATTAACTCTTAATTTAAGCAAATCATGAATGGTTTCATGATGCCAATTTACTGGAATATAAGTAGATTAACACATGAACTCTTCGATATTTAATTATCCGACTTACGAACCTTTCCATAGACAATTACTGTGCAATTTTTGCCTTCACCATTCTATACCCCACTTGTTCGGAGTATGAGCTATGTGTCAACTTCCACTAGACTGACTACGTTACATCTAGTCCAAGTGATATTAGTTTTTGTCTTGAGATCTCATTACAATATATGTCATTGAAGACTCTCTTCATGACATATAACTCCACTGGACAGAGATTCCTAAGTAATGACCCCGACAAGAGATCGTAGGTATCATTTCCTTCTATCAGGAGTGGTGAATCCTTTATTAGCTACCCAGTTACCTTCGAATACCAATAGTTGTACCCAATCATCATCCTATGAGCGACCTCGTCTTGAGGCAACAAGAAATGATGTCAAAGCACAGGATAAGTGTTAAAGATATCCTTGTTAGTGAATATATAAAACCAATTAAGTTGGCCCCACACAACAACTTAAGCTTTTATGGTGAAACGGTCGCTCAACATGGTATCAGAGCCTCTGTGATCAAGTGGTCTTGAGTTTAAATCCTACCACCCACCTATTATTCAGCACAAGATAGAATGAGCCTATGCAAGTTTCAAGCCCAAAGGGCTTTCACTTTACAGGGTGTGTTAGTGAATATATAAAACCAATTAAGTTGGCCTCACACAACAACTTAAGCTTTTGTGATGAAATGGTCGCTTAACAATCCTTGAATACCTCAAGTCTAAGGATATTTGCACCATTGCTATGATGAAATTAATCATTGACATTTGATTGATCATCTATATGATAATCTATTACAGGTCATCCGATGTACTTACTACTCTTAGTAAGCATCCAAATGTTAACTCTAAACATCTCATGCTTACAGTTTGTGAGATCCACTGCTTGATCAAATCAAAGAGTATAACATGTGCTAATTTATCCATATTAATAATATCCTGTCTTATTAATCCTATGACTGGGGATAATTTAGATACTAACATAATTGCACATTATAGGAATCTCATTATCGTGATCTCATCATGATTTCTTTCATGCTATGTTTTGTATCATGGACTTTATTAATTCGATTTAAGATTGACATCAATTCATAAATAAACGAACATTAAATTAATGAAAAAAATTGCCTTTCGCTTTATTAATGAAAATAAAGTTTGCATAAAAGCGCTAAAGGTGATTGCCTTTAGAGCACTACTCTAACAATTATCATATTAAAATTCTCACTAAATTCTCATAAAATATTAAAATTTATTTTAAAAAATTAAGATGTATTGGTATTTACCTTTAAACCATCGTTACAGTAGCTGGTGTGTTACTAGATATGTACCCCAAGCCAGATCATAAAAGAATAGATCAGCATTTATAATGGACCTAAAACGTTTTGGTTAAGAAAATTGGTTACGTCTTGGCACCATCAATCGCAAGAACAATCAATAAATCCAACCACCATCTTAAATTTGTCTCGGTCAAATTATCAACCAATTTGGAAATTATCGCAGTTTGTTTTTATAATTATCACACTGAAATCCAAATTATTGATCTTCATCTATTTGCTTTATTGTAATTATTAATATTTTAATAATCGGACTCGAAGTTGATTCGATAAAACAAGAGGTTTAAGGTTTAAAAAATTCAACCAGTGTTAATACACTATCATAAAATTGACTAAAAATTAAATAAAAATTAAAGAATGTGAAATACCATTGAAAGAGATTATTCTTATTTATCAAAAATTTTGAAATTTAATTTAAAAAGATATTATTAAATGAAAATTAATTGATTTATTTTTAATTTATAAAAACTTATTATTTTATAAAAATTGACCGAAAAATTAATAAATTGATCAGTTTTTAATAATATGAGTTATTAAAATAAATCAAACTGAAAAGTTAAAAATTGAGCTGAAAAATTGACAAGGTTTAAAATTTTACGACAAGATATACATACCTTATTTATTAAATTTTTTATTTATTAATAATTACTCTCTAGAAGCCAAAAAAATAGTTAGCTTATAAAAAATGTCTTAACTTTGCATGTTGTGTAATAATGACAAGATATACATACCTTATTTAAGTTAGTTAAATAAAACCTTAATTCAACTGGAAGTTATATTAAGGGAGTGCTTGGTTCACTTGGGGTAATAGTAATAGGAATTATAATTGATATAGTAAAGAATGAGAATAAATATAATCATTATAATTATAAAGGTTGGTTAAGTCGAATGAATGCTTACTATTATCATTGACAGTGATTGGTTTGTTAAAAATCTTGATAAATAAAAATTTGTTAAATTTTTGTTTTATTTAAATTTTTATATATTCTAATTAATTATATTTAATTTATTCACTTATTTATGACCACAGAATATTTAAATTCAAATATATTGTATTTCCTTTCTAATAACTTTCTTTAAAAAAGTGCTCTAGCAACATCTTGCTTTAACGTATCATCGGCCACATAATGTTTTCAAAATACAATTTAATCATTTAAAATATTGTTTTGTTATTGTCAATTATGAAAAAAATGAAAGTCATTTCATTATCACGCGCGTGACACTTTTATTTTTTAGTGGAATGATTTTCATTCCTCTTGTAATCGGAGGTATAAAATAATAATCCAAACTTAAATATAAAAATACTGTCATGACACTTTTATTTTTAGTAGAATAACTTTCATTCTTCTCACAATCGAAGGCATCAAGTAATAGTCCAAACTCAAATATAAAAATACTATTTATTTAATGATAATAAATTACTAAGCAGTTATTTTTTATTCTTTACTTATTCCTTTCTTCTCTTCTCTCGTACCCATTAACCAAGCACGACTTAAACCAGACCAAGTCGCCCTCAAATCCTCTGGCCCTCCTATTCTGGCCCTACCCTGTGCTAAAGCATCCAAGCCATTCATTTTGTGGGTCCCACATAAATTGAATGGCTTGGATACTTTGGCACAGGAAAGGGCCAGAATAGAGGGGCCAGAAGATCAGATCCCGACCAAGTCTACTAATTTCGGATCAGACTCAGAAGTAAGTCTACTAATTTCCGATCAGACTCAGAAGTAATTGCCACTCCTAGCGTTCCTATTGAAACTTGTCAGGAAGCCACATTAATAGCTTCTACTAGTAGCTTCCCCTTTTTATGGGTTAGATTTGACTCCATTATTTGCTTTTCTTTTTTACCTTGAAGCTTGCATCGGTAAATTCAAGAGTGGGATCAGAATTGCTCCTCACAGGGTAGTTTAGTGCTAGAAAAAGGGAGAGGATTATGTAAAAGATTATAGGTTTAAACTGAGAGAGAAGTAGCCTTTATTAAGATGATGTAATTCTTATGATAATGGCCCATTTTTTTGGAGCAAGTACTCCTATTATAGTCTAGGATCATACTCGAATTTACCTATCTATAAATTTGAGTGGGTAACTCATAAGTCTTAAGATTAGTTGGGCAAAGCCCAAAAAATGAGTTATCAAAAAAAAAAAGAGTGGGATCAGAATGCCCTTCACGGGATACTCTAGCGATAGAAAGGGGAGAGGATTGTGTGGAGGTTGTAGATTCGAGCCTGAGGAGGAGCATTCTTCATTTAAGGTGATATAATCCTCCTGATGGTGGCCCATGCCTTGAGCAGGTATCCTTACTATTGTCTAGAATCAGACCTGAATTAACCTATCTATAAATTTGAGTGGGTGGCTCATAAGTCCCCGGATTAGTTCGGCGAAGCCCGGAACCTAAGTTATCAAAAAAAAAAAGTGGGATCAGAATCATAAGTAGGAGTGGTCTAATTGGTTTCAACTCTTCACTTAAGGCTCTTTTTTTGTAGAAGGTTTTGAGTTTGAGTCACTAAAAAGGAGGAGAGATGGAGAATTTTTCCTATTGATGATCCTCTAGCCTCCTGGGTATGCTCCATGGTTGGATCAATTGTAGACGTCTCGCTTCTAGCGGCAGTGTGGGAGTTGGAACTACTAGAAAATCTGGAGCTGATGAGAACCTAATGCTGAGTAGAGTCAGTGATCAATTAGTAGCTGACCAATCAGTATGTGACAACTTCATGTACGCAAAAATGTACAAATTACGTAAAAATCTGAGAGACTTTAGAATTTCAGATTTACATCTTTTAAGATTCTTGGAGTAGAATCTTAGGCGCTTAAAATTAATCCGACAAAACTGATATGCCTAATATATATATATATAAAAGAGTGGTGTCAGAATATGCAAGAGGGATTCTCATAACTACGTATTGGGTCAGAAACAGAAAAAAGACCGTGATATTGAATGTGTGGTCTGATGCAAGTGATCTTATGGAGTTCTGCAGAGCTTCAACTAAGAACGAAGAAGATGACAGGAACACCAATGAGTTGGAGCAGAAGAGAGTAGACCTCATGAAAGCCTATGTTCAAAGGGAAGATCCATCTTCCAAGGTGGAGTTTGGTGTTCTTAGCTTATTTACTGTTTTTGATGTTCATTTTGTTCCTGTTACTGTCACAGTCTCCAACATCGTTAAGGTTTTGGTGTCTGGTTCCCTGTCAACTCAGGAAGTAGATGCCATGACAATGAGAAGATTTCTGAGAGCTCGTGAATTGGACGTAGATAAAGCTTCTGTCATGTTCCTCAAGTACCTGAAATGGAGACGAGAGTTTGTTCCAAAAGGCTCATTTCTTCCATCGAAGATCCAAAATGAGATTGAACAGAACAAGATGTTCTTGCAAGGATCGGACAGGAAGGGACAGCCTATCATAGTTGTTCTTGGAGCAAGACACTTTCAAAGCAAAGACGGTGTACATGAATTTAAGCGTATGTAGTAACATTTTACAGGCACTAGTTTTCTTCAACTTTTTAAAAACTTGATTCGTATATTAGATTCACATTAAATTTGGACTGAAAAAGTTTAAAACTCTATTCAACAAACGAATTTAAACTTTTCAATTATTCATAACACTTGACTCAGACTCTAGTCACATATCTAAGTGTAGTCCGACTAGGACTGATGAACTGTTATGTGTTACAGTCTCTAAAAATTAAGAGTAAAATTGCGGACGTTTGGACCTCTTAAGATTTTGCATTTAGCGAGAATTTTATCGAGTTATTGTTATTATTGTATCTACTGTTATATGCAATGATTGAGGCTATATATGTTCTTATAGCTTCAATTGCTTTTTCAACTTACACTGCATTGTCCCTGCTTATATGCACAGGCTTCATCGTCTATGGCCTGGACAAAGCGTGTGCCAGGTAATTCTGATCCTATCAATCGGCTTTCTCCTGAAGAATGTGTGTGTGTGTGTGTTTCTCCTAGATGTAATGAAGCCACCCACAAAAACTTGGAATGATCTTTGACTCAATTGTATTTCTATCAGGATGCCATCAAACCAGGAGAAGTTTGTAGTCATTGGGGACCTTGGAGGTTGGGGATATGCTAACAGTGACATTAGAGGATACCTTGCAGCTTTGTCCATTGTGCAGGTACTGTACAAATATGATACAAGCTGCTAATTACGAGTAAAGTTTCAAGTACCCTCCTGCATAAACTGATCATACATTGTGAAACTTACCACATTTGGAAAGTTGGTCCTTGTAATTCAGGATTACTACCCAGAAAGACTAGGAAAAATGTATATTGTGCACGCACCATACATCTTCAAGTCAGTGTGGAAAATTGTTTGGCCTTTCATCGACAAACATACCAGAGAAAAGGTAATGTTCACATGTTATGCCTATTGATGTTTAGTTTGGGAAAACATCACATATTGCAATACGCAGTTAACATATGCAAAGGGTATTGCATGATAGACTATATGGAAGCTGCCGAAATTACGTATACAACTTGTAACGTATCCATAACATCTACCTTGGATACATACTTGCATGCCTACACGTAGAAAGATGGCTGTTTTAGATGTCCACAGATCGTCATTTAAATTGTTCAAGAAAGAATTACCGATTGATTCTCTCTCTCTCTCTCACTGCATGCTGGTAGATAGTATTTGTCGAGGAGAAGCTGCTGAAATCAACGTTAATGGAAGACATTGAGGAAAGCCAAATCCCAGAGATATATGGAGGCCAACTGCCATTAGTTCCAATCCATGAAGTATAACCAAAAACAGTCAATGGGAGAACAAAAATAATGTACTAATAAACACATATGCAATAGTACTATTGGTTTTGCATGGTTGAGTTTGAGAGAGAACACTGTTGTTCATTTTCATTCAATATGACCAAAACATCATTTTTTAAGTTTAAAGACTTCTCATAAGATTAAAGGACTTTAAAGAATTCTCATAAGATTAAAGGACAAGGAAGATTAATCAGCACATCAGCTAACCTGTCAGAGAGGCTGAATTGTTGGAGAAGTCAGATTTCCAGGATCACCAAATTGAATCAATCACAGTGGTCCTAGTATGAAGGGATAATCCACAGCTGCTTTCAGGTCCATACTGTGACCCATTGCATGTGCTAAGACGAGTTGCTTAATGCCAGGTCCAAACTGCCAGCGCCTTAAACCTCCATTTGTACAGATAACATATTCATGTACTCAGACTACGAGGTTATTATACTGATCATACATATATTGGTATAATTGGTACATTCAAGCCAGACAATGATTGTCAATTCAAATGGGTATTCTCACAATTGGCTCAATGAATCATTTTTTATTCAAAGCAGCAATGCTATGCTAATTAATTAAGTAATTTCAGTTAGGGTACTGACAAATAATCTGCAGGACCTCACCTTCATTTCACCCAACACTAATTTCAGAAGTGGAAGCAAGTTTTTGAATGCTTCAACTTTCAAGGGAAGCCCATATTGTTGATCTTGGCCTTTGCTTCAAGCAACAAATCAACTCTGAATCTTTTCACCTTAGTTAAAAATATGCGTCTAAGCAATGCATTTACCTAGGAGCCTCATTTTTAGGCCAGGTAAATCTCTGTACTTTTTGCAGTAAACGTATTCATCAAGAGACTACTACCTGCAATTTTGCTTATCATGAATCGTTCCAGGTTCAACTTTTATATATTTACCAAGCTTGCAGCAGCTGACTACCAATAGTCTGCACAAGAACATGAACCACCTTCAAACTGGTGAAAACGAATCCGATCCCTTACGATAATAACCCTGTTTAACATCCTTGAAACCATTTTAATCCAATTGTGACAGTCATAACAAACCCGAAGGTTTTTTGAGATCCTAATTTCTGTTCCAGGACTAGTCTTAAGGATTCCATAGGCCAAAGCCAACTTTTCACTGTGATGGTACAAATTTTCCTCCTTTTCCTCCTCAGAAACATCCATCATAACCAAATCTGTTGCGGGCACAAAACCCTCCAGCTTTGTCCTTTTCATCAACCCTTCCAACACTTTGTACATTGCTTCTGATTCATGATGAGATTTATCGCCTGCACTAAACTGGTGGATTTTACCTGCCCACTCAAACCAACTCTTTCCCTGAACTTTGTGGACTCCCTTCTTTTTCATCGTTTCTCTCACTTCCTGAGCACATTCCCATCTACTTTGAGAGCAGTAGATATTTGATAGCAGGACAAAATCCCCACTCCTGAGACGTAAGATGTTTTCGATTGCAAATTTGCCAAGTTCTGCCCATTTGTGTGTTCTACAAGCACCAAGAAGTGCCCTCCATATAATAGCATCTGGCTCCATAGGCATCGCTTTAATCATGGCATAAGCCTCTTCCATAAGCCCTGCTCTACCAAAGAGATCAACCATAGCTCCGTAATGCTCGAGCTGCGGCTGAATTGAGTAACGAAACCTCATCAAATCAAAGTATTGGCCTCCCTCTCTGACCATACCACAATGACTGCACGCTGTTAAAATTCCTAGGAAAGTTATGGAATCAGGTAAAACATTTTCCATCTCCATCTTTGAAAACACTTCTATGGCATCGAAAGCTAACCCATGAACTGCCAACCCCTTGATCATGGAATTCCAGATACAAACATCACTGCGTGGAACGCTATAAAACATGTCCTTAGCAGCTTGAATTCTACCACATGTTGCGTACATATATATTAATGCCGCACTCAAAATATGATTCAAAACAATTCTTTTCTCAACCAACAATTGATGCACCCACTGAGCATAATTAGGAGCCCCGAGCTTTGCACATGCCGACATAGCAGAAGCAAACGTAAAACCATCAGGTTCAACATTTGAACTAAGCATTTTACGGAACAATCTCAACGCCTCGTCATAGCGTGAGTTCGTAACATAACCCCCAATCACGGAGTTCCACGTAACAACATCTCGATTAGGCATTTTATCGAACACCCTTTTGGCGATTCCATATTCTCCACCATTCAATAGATTCCGGACAATCTTATTCACAGCCACCAACCCAGTAGTCCAAGCCCCAACTTGAGCAACAACATTACAACCAAGTCTAAGTCGATCGCAACGCACGTAACTTGATATGAGATGGGCCGCAAGAGAAGGGTCAGTTCCGCAGCCAAATCTAATAATTTTCGCGTGGGTTTCTACTGCAGTTCTCAAATCTAACGAGAGCTTGCAGGCCTCGAGAAGGTGGCAAAACACTTCCGGGTCTGCAAAATTTTGGAATGTGTACCGTCAAAACACATGTGAAAATGGAGTTCGACAATGAATTATCACGGAACGAGTATCAAAAATCCAAATCAAAGGACTACTCCAATAAACCAAGTACATTTAACGAGGGAGATAAATAGAGAGCACCTGTATCATCGTCACTTAACGAAGAAGAAGTAGAAGGAACGGGAGCACTGGAAGACAAAGCTTGTGCTGTTACAGCTACTGGCGTCTGAGTAGCGAGTCTCTTGAGTCCGAGTCTCTGCATGACTCGACTCTTACGTGCTTCAATCTCTTCTTTTTGCTGCTGCTTCTTTTTCTTCAGTCTTGACCGTCCCTCGCATTAGAAGACCGGTCCACTATTCATTTGAAACTTCGTTGCTTCAAAACGACATAAAACACGAAACTTAATGTACGACGTCGTCAAAGTATTATTCGCCCCGTTTTTTAAATCTTTTTTCTTGTTCTTGAATCACAAGGAACAACGACGCCGTACATGTTTGATTGGGCATCGAAACCATTATTCACAGTTTGTCCGTTCTCTTCTAGCTTTTGTCTCCATTGTGGTTTTCCGTCTCCACCGCCTCTTCAGCTCTCCCGCATCGGTTGACCCTGTCGGAGTCGCTTCTCCGGCCGCCGTTCACCTCGACCTCATTAATTTAACCGGTCTTTGTTGCTAGGTTCAGTTGCATATACTGCTATATCTCTAGGTAAAAACTTTAATCAAAATCTTGAAAGATTTCCTTTTTCTTAATCTCAAATACCGTATCTGTGCTTGTTTGGGTTTTCTATGTATGTAATCCTTTGTTTAGGATATTCTATGATTAGCCTAGCCGATCCGAAACCGTAAGTAATCCTTTTTATTGACAATATTGGCTTCGGTTTAGGATCCTAACTATCGGTGAAGGGATGCTTGTAATGTTATTAGACAATATTCGTATGGAATATAGTGTAGCTTCTTCTAATGCTGTTACCTTGCTGTTGTAGGTTTGTACAATACAGCGCTTCTGGTGTCTCCTGTTTGCTGATTGCTGCTAACATAGACATACACATGGTATTTGCATTTTTAAGCATCGTTATGTTCTTGATTGCTGTTGGTAATTAGTCTGAGATTTTGTTTTTCTTTATAATGTTTATGGTGGAAATTTGGCTCTTTATTGAATAATCAATTGGGTTTGCTGCAAAATCATGTGGCAATTGCTATCTCACGTGACAAGCCATTCCTTCTCTCATAATCATGGTTGGCTTGGAGTCCTGAGGCCCTTCGTTAGGGAGGACCTACGCATAGAGTCCGGTGGCTCAAAATTTTAGATAGTGGATTTTCATTAAAATTAAAATTTCTTACTGAATTAGGTTGATTTTTCATTAAAATTATTTTTCCTCTGGACTCCAGTGGGACAGCTCTGCCCCTGCCTGTCAATATTGTTTTAAAGAGTTGTTGAAAATATTTTGTCTTGAGGAGTTGTTGCATGTCATGAACCGATTTTTGGACCATGGTTTAATCCGAAGTGTGCACTAAGATTTTATTAAATAAAAAATGAAGAGATAAAGTTGAAGCATGTGTCTTTCGTTATGAGTCCTTGTTTATGAAGGTTAACACATGATTTAGGTGGTTACCTTGACAATGAATGGATATTCACAAATTCTGAATATGGAGGTTGTTCTATTCTTGACTCCTTAGTCCTTCTGCCGGAATTTTGTTGATACTTGAAAACCTTGCGGTTTTTGGATTAACATTGTAATGGTGATTGGTTAAATTCAAGTTTACAGGGCATGGTTTAAATGCTTTGTTGAAACTGATTTCTGCATTCTATATTTGTTTATCATGCGTCATAAAGCATTGAGGTTAGATCATAAGAAAGATTCAGTTAACCAAACAGGTTAGATGTGCTGCATCCAATAGACTTCTTTGAAATAGTAATATGAAATTTATATTATTTCCATGTGAACAATAATATTTTTGGTTCTAAGTTTGGTTGATGAGATGTTGGTAGTGTATGTTCTGGAAACTTGCATAAATGTATCTTTATATCAATGCTGGAGGTTTTCCAATATGATAAACATATATTTCTTACTCTTTGATGCACACGTGCCATTGCCAGTCACTTTTCTCTTTGACATTTTGTCATTTCTAGAATCTTAATCATCTATACCTTTCCAATTAGAAGGATGAAACTGGTTTGTTAGTAGTATTGGTTGGGAAGAGAAGATGTAGTCTATCATTATTTGTCTGCTAAAAGCCTAAAACCATTGTTTTATTTTGAAGCTATCTTTTGAACTTGAAATCCTTTTGTACCCAGTGAAATAAGCCCAAAAAATTAACATGACAATACCGAATATGAAAAGAAACAAACCATTACCCTCATGTTATATGATTATGATAGGATCTACGGGGGAGAGAGTGATTTAGACAATGGGAGGGACAATAGAAAAGAGAATAAACCGTTAGTATGG
>JAOTAY010000007.1:27106212-27120149 GCA_025629805.1 Erythroxylum baracoense | reverse complement strand
TGCTTTGCAAAATTTGAAATTTTGAAACACATCTGCCTTCCTTTTGATAGGAAACACCCAACATCTCCTCGAATAATCATTAATGATTGATATAAAGAAATTTGCTCTTCCTAAGGATGTAACTGGTACTTGCCATACATCAGAGTGAATCAATTCTAGAATTTCTTTGCTTCTGAACTTTGATGTGTTGAACTTCAATCGGCTTACTCACAATGCAATGTTCACAGAAAGGTAGTGATACCTTTGTGAGACCTGGAAGTAAATTCTTCTCTGCAAGTATCTTTATCCCTTGTTCTGACATATGTCCAAGCTTTCTATGCCACGTCATTGCAAATTTATAATCTGGACTAGTCACAGCAACGGATGCCTCTCCTTCTTGCAAAGTTACTCCCTTCAACATGTACAGATTTGCAACAATATTTTCTGCTTTCATAAATACTAGCGCTCATCTAATCACTTTCATTATCTTGTTTTGAATCTCAAATCTAAAACCGAGATCATCAAGTTAACAAATTCTTCTTCAGGCCCTCCACATGCTGCACTTTTTCAATAGTCTGAGTTGTCCCATCATACATCTTTAACTTGATGTTGTCGATACCAATGGTCTTCAAAGCTTGATCATTACAGCTGTATATAGATCCCTCAGAGACAGATTCATATTGATGGAACCAATTTCTTCGAGAGGTCATATGAAAAGTAGCTGCTGAATCGAGAAGTCATACATCAACAAATCTTCTCTTTCCTCCAATAGTCGTTGCCGCTTCACAGACCATTACTCCTCCATTATCTGAAGTATTTGCCGCATTTCCTTGAGGACTAGAATCTTTCTTATTCAGATTCGAACAATCCTTCTTTAGGTGCCCTTTCTTGCCACAATTGTAGCACTTGAAATTCTTCTTACTCTTGGATTTTGATCTATCATGACTATGACTCTCATTTGGGCCACGTTCCATTGATCTTCCTCTCGTCACAGCCAAGGCCTCCGCTTGTTGCTAATTTGCCAGCCTGTATTCCTTACTTTTGTACCGACTCTCTTCTTCCAGAATAGCAGCTGCAATATTATCAAAGACTAGAGTATCTGTGTTGTTTGTTAAATTGATGACGAGTTGATCATACAAATTTGGTAGACTTTGGAGTAGAAGTTCTGCATGTTCACTTATCTCTATTGTGTGCCCCAATGATGTGAGCTGGGAAAATAGAGTATTTAACGTATTTAAGTGCTCCGTCACCGAAGTGGATTCCACCATACATAAAGTGTTTAGTTTCCTCTTTAGAAAAATTTTGCTGTGGAGTGATTTGGCCTCGTGCAATTTTATGATGTGATCCCAAATCCAAATCTCTTTTTCCGTTTTCTTCTCCTCTATGCTTGACAACACCCCATCTGCTAGTGCCAGATGAAGATTTGCAATAGCATTCTCATCTATTTCATTCCACTTTTCATCTGTGACTCCAGCTGACCGTTCATTAATGGCTGCCAGACAATTATCTTTTCTCAAGATAGCTTTCATCTTGAGCTTCCACAATGAGAAATTACTCCCATTAAACTTTTCAATCTCATCCAGAACTTTCCTAGACATGCACTTCCACACTACCACACCAAAGCTCCACCTCACCAAATGAACCTTTTTCAAGAAAATCTTTTTTGATGTGGAAGATCAGTCAAAACTGCGACCACAGAGCATACTCCGAATTTTTAAGAAAAACAAACTTTGGCTCTGATACCACTTGTTGTTGAAATTGACCGGATTAGAGCAGGTTCGCAGCTAACTAGGATTAAAAGGAATAGTAATGAACACAGATTTTACGTGGAAAACTCCTAAATTAGGGTAAAAACCACGGACAAGGATAGAAGAATTTTACTACTGAGAAAATTGGAGAATTACAAGGAGAAAACTACACTCACAAAAATACACAAAATAACAACCTCGACTGAACCGAACATAGCAGAAGGAGCTGAATAAGGTGCTAACGCAGTTTTTAGAAATATTCCAAGAGTTGGGAGGATTATCTCCCAAAAGGAGACATGCTCATGCTATTGTCTTGCAGCAAGGATACGACCCCATTAGTGTAGGGCCATACTGATACCCTCATCACCACAAAGATGAAATTGAGTTAGTTAATAGCTAATGTGGCTAATTAGTTAGGCGTAACAGAATGTATCTGGAGAGGGGGGTTTATGTAGGGGGAAGAGAGCAGGAGAGAGGTAGGGGAGAAAGAGAGAAAAACTTCTGACAGAAGGGCAATCAAACCTTCTGAGGAGCAATTTTGCTCTGGATAGTGAGAAATATTAACATCCCGACTGTAATGATACATACATTACGGTTATATTTCAATAATACAGTAAATTTCTAGTATTCTAAGACTAGAGTTCTATCAGTTTAAAATAAGAAAATTCAAATAATGCAAGTTTGTCATCTTGATTGGAATACTATTTCAAAAAGAAGGAAGACTATAAATTTAACTTCAATTTTTCATTTTCCAGGCTGCAAAAATTATTGCAAACTTGATTGTAATGGGCTCTGGGATCCTGTTGAGAGGATTTGCTCAAGCATATCGCCAGGCACTTGCAAGTATGGTTTCCCTTCCTAATTCAGCACTTAATATTATTTGGATTCTGTGTTAAGAATATTCGTTGTCTTAGTTGACATTATATTCTGCTAAGTTCACATTTCAGTTGTATTCTTAAACCTCCTTTTTTATTGGGATTTACAAATTTGGGTCCTATTCCAGATGCTTCAAAATCTGGTGTTGCTCAAGAAACAGTACAGAATATTAGGAGAGGGAGTAAAGTCATGGCTGAAGCAGAGGCAAGGCAGATTTTAGGTGTTTCTGAGAATTCATCATGGGAAGACATTGTTAAGGTTTGTATCGCCACTACTGTGATTCGTGTGTTGGTGGAAATTATATACTTCCAACTTTTATATCCTTGTACCCTTTAAACATGAAAGAGAGTTAACTGCTATTAATGCATTATATGTTTGGGCTTCAAATTATTATATCACGTGTTCCTTTCAACTTAATGTGTGGATAACTAACAATAACAAACTTTTTGTTATGATGAATTACTCGAGGAACATAACTTGTCAGGTAAAGATCAGAATTAGTTACAAAGGAAGATCGTTTTCTATGTAGTTAACCAGTATCTGGAGTTACATTATGTTCAGGGTACTGCTTAGTAATTCCAAATTTCGTCCTGATTATGTTAAATGTTCCTTGCATGTAGAAATATGACACCTTGTTTGAGCGGAATGCCCAGAGCGGGAGCTTTTACCTGCAGTCGAAGGTTCATAGAGCTAAAGAATGCTTAGAAGCAGCATATGAGAAGAAAGGTGAGGAACCTACTGATAAATAACTTTGCTGAAATGGTTTCTGCTCTTGGCCTACTGCTTCGCCTTTCCGAAGTTGTTGAATATCTTTTTGATCTGGATGAATGATGTAAATTAGAAAGGAAGAGTTCAGCTATATTCCCTAAGTTTTATGTTTCTTTCACAATGTGGTCTCCTAATTGTGATCCCACATGTGGATTAGCGAGCAGCGTCTGCATCCTTCATGGGATTGCCTGTGCCTCCGTTAACTAGGTAGAAGAGAAAGTATGTTCCTTGTTAGTTCAATTACTCTGCAGTTTCCTGTTCCTTGTTAGTTCAATTACTCTGCAGTTTCCAAGTACTGATGATTTGTGTATTATAGGGGGTCATTAATAGTTATACCCCTCCATTCTTGAATAACATCTCAACTTCATATTGATATGGCTGTAAGTTCTACGTTTAGTGCTTGCAAATATACAAGAAGTAGAACTTGCAGTTACTCTTTGGTGCACTGAACAAAGTTTTGATGGAATGAAAGATGAGATGAGAATTTTATTTTTAAATTGCTTATTATTAGGTCTGAGATAACAAATTTTGTAATGTTTTAAATGCAGTTTGAATGTTTTTCCTCTATTTTTTTTGGGTTAAAAAGTGGAATTTTCAATCAATACATCAATTCTTTTTGGGAAATATGATTTGTATTCTTCATGGCTTTGTTTTTAAATGGGAACTATGAAAGCCTGAATTAAACTTGGTTCTATGCATTTGGATCCTTGGCCCATGTGAAAAATGGTAATCTGATTTATGATAAATTATCTAAATATATTTTGTGATATTAAATATTTTTAAAAAGATATTTTCTGTTCAATTATTTTAATTCAGATTGATATGTGGTTAATTAAGAAGTTTATATTTGAAATTGTCAAGTAAATTTAATTTTAACAGTGAATTTTATTAAATAATTTGACAAATTTTTATAAATTATTTTTATGTATTTTTAAAAAATAATTTAAAATTTTGAAAATAACTATAACTTCCCTCCACCCTCTGGACATTGTAAATGGAGACTTAGAAGGATTACTAAAGAATTAAAATTTTTGTTTTTCTAGTGATAACTTAATACAATCAAAAGAAAATAGAAGCATTATTATACGTGAATTTAATATTTATTTTCATCAAGATGTTGATCTTTAATGTTCAAGTGGTAATGAGTAAGTTTGGTGTTAAGTTAGTTCGAGTTCTGGTCATCAAGTTCAAGTTCAAGTTCACGTTTCAAAACAGAACAGGTTTGATTAGTTTAATAGAAAAAATTTTGAAATAATTATTGATTACTTTATTAATTGATCAGGTAATTTTAATAAATTAATCAACTTTTATAAATTAAAATAAACTAATTAATTTTTATTTAACAGTTTTTTTAAATTAAAATTTTAAAATTTTCATAAATAAAGACAATTCTTAATTACTTTTTAAATTTTTAAATTTTATTTAACCTTTAATCAATTTTATGTCGATCTAATATTTTTTTAATCTTTTAATCGTTAAAATTTTTGCTTTAATTGTTTAACTTTTGGTTCAGTTTCGAAAACATTAGAAAATTTTAAAATCAGGTTTGAACTTGGTTTAAAGCTTGATCTATCTCAAGATTCTTAGTTCAAGTTTAAGTTTGATTGTGTTTAGATATTTCAAAGTTCGATCAAATTTAAATTAAGTCTTTAATTTTATTTTTTAATTTAATATTTAAAAATAATTCTATTTTATTTAAAAGTATATTTTATTTAATATTTTTAAATTTTTAGTTGGGTCGGATTAAGATAGTTTGAGTTTGGATGATCAAATCTTTTGTGCCCACAATCTTGTACCAACTCTGTTTTAAATCATCCCATCCACATAAACATGTGGGATTTAAAAAAATGTGTAGATGAGATGGTCTGAAATAAAATTGGCACAAACTTATAGAAAGCCTGAGTTTGGTTCTTAAAGGGATCAGATCTCTTGTTCTAGTTATATTATTCCTATCTTATTTCATTAAATCTTATCTACATATTTATGTGAGCTTTATATAAATATATGGATGTGATTTAATAAAACATAGTTACAACAGTGTAAGTAGGTCCGAGTATTTTAAGTTGTTTTTAAAAGGTTCTCAACTAAATATGGTTGGTGTGAGTGGTTCAGCACTCTCATCCCTTAGTCAGAAGTCTCAAGTTCGAATTTTAAGAATGAAAAAACTTGTTTGACCAGTACTTAAATCCTTATAGACTGACTTGATATAAATCCTTATAGACTGACTTGATATAAACAGAGATTAATCGACGGGTGAATAGCTTAATGGCATCTTCCTATAAGACCTTCCAAAACACCCTGTGAGCTAAGAAAAAATAAAAGGTTATCGATTAATCGAAGTCAGGTGCATCAATAACGAGTCAAATCAAGAATAATTGGGGCTTTGAATACAGTAATATTCCCAGAAAAAAACACGAAGAAAGCTAACGTCAAAGTGATCAAATGCTTTCAAATGAAGTAAGAAAATGTGGAAAGAAGCCAATTTAGTCAGCTGAAGGCCGCAAAGTTTGAAACAAAACGAAGAGACAGACGCGCTTATCCTTTCCGTCCTTTTCAAGAAATCGACTTCATGCTATAATTGAGTCGGTCACCCACCAGTCACTTCCCACCGCACAAATTCCCACAATCACAAGTTCAGACCCCTCAAAGTGGATTCAGATTTCAGAGTCAATTTGGAGTAAGTTGTTAATAATTGGATATAATTTAAACTCAAGAAAAATTACAATAATTAAATTTTTCAAACAATTTTTTCAATTCCGTTATAAAAATTTTGAAACGATTAATTTATCTTCTAATTTTTTGATTCGATTTATTTTAATTATTATTATTATTAAGAATTGTTTAATTTATTTATTAATCAGTTAATTTTTGTAAATTATCAAATTCTTAAAATTTAAAATAAATCAATTAATTTTTTAATAATCTCTTTTTAATTAAACTTCAAATTATTTGATAGATAAAAATAATCTCTTTCAATTATATTTAAAATTCTTTAATTTTATTCAATATTTAACCGATTTTATAACGATCTAAATCGATTAAATTTTTTAAGCTTTAAATCTCTTGTCTTATCGGTTTAACTTTCGTTTCAGTTTTTAAGATATTTTTATCTATACTTTAAGTAGATTCGAGTTTAAATATTTATAATTTTGAAATTATTTTGTAATATCATTTAATTACACACAACATAATACTATTTCTTTAGTTTTTCGCTTACTCATTATCCTATTTTTGTTTATTTATAATTATAAAATTCTGTTGTAACTAAAGTGAAGATATTCAATATCACATTTTTCTGGTGAAGATTATGTAATGATTAAATGGTATACAAAAATAAATGATAGGAGAATTGAAATTACAAAAAAAAAGATCAAATGTGTATTTTGATCTTTCAATTCTTGAAGTTCATGCTCACAAAGCTTTTTTTTTTGTTTTTCCACTTTGTATGTGAAAATGAAACTGTCTAAGCATCTACTTTACAAGTGAAAACATGGAATCAGTAGGGTTACTTTAGCTTTTATAGTTTCCACTTTTGGCATACAAGAAAGTAGAGTTAGGAACATGTACATGAGATGCCAAATGAAAGTAGATTAAATTATATAAAGTAAATTGAAAAAATAAGCAAAGTGCTTCACATTCAAAAGTAAGTAATGATTTGGTTCACTATCAAGACGCTAACCAGTATTAAGGTTTAAATTAAGTACATGTTTTTTTTTATGTCTGTGTAGTTTAAAAAATGAGGCCCAATAATACGCAACCTTATTCTTACGTGATAAAGAGGTTATTTATGATAAGATTTAAAAATAAATGTTGAGTTTAATTAATTCATTTTCGGGTATAAAAGGGATATATTTAAGTTTAAAATTTACTATCTTGAATTACATGGCTCCTTCTTTTAAGAGGGTACGAAAGGGGAATATCAATTGTACGCAACCTTCCTGAACATGTGAACATTTGTTTATAAAGTAGTGTATGAAGAAGACAGTTTAGGGATTGATGCTTGCATTATTTTGGTAACACTTTTTTTTTGTGGGAATAAACTTTTAATATTGGTTGTTTCAAGCTCACAGTTTGTTCAGACTGCACTATCAATGGGGAATGACTTTAGGTTCAAAAGCTTATACTTTTAAGGAAAGAAGCTTCTAAAGAAGACATTTACCTAAACTCACAAGTCGTAAAGTAATCTCAGAATATGGGGAAAGTAACAGAGCAATTAGTCACAAAAGTATATATATGAATGAGTCAGAAATATACGAAATAGTTGTACAAAAGAAATCAACACCAAGAGGAGAAGATGGGATCATGGGATTGCTATTACTATAAAGCTTTTGGTACGTGGATGTTTAAAATATTAGGTATTGAAGATTAAAAATATTATTAATGTGAATGGTTCAGCACTCTTATCCCTTAATCAGAAATCTCAAATTCGAACTTTAAGAATAAAAAAACTTGTTTTACCAGTATTTTACTCCTTAAAAAATGACCTGATGTAAGCAAGAATTAGTTTTAATATAAATAACTTAAAAGACACTTTTTCATAATTGAGATCTTCCTAAAATAAGTCGTGGGTTAAAACAAAATTACGACATCAATCTAGTTAAAATTTCTCTCATATGCGAGTCAATGGCTGAGTTGGATTTGATTATTTAATTATTAAAGTTAGGTATTTTCCCTTATCACGCATTTCGTAGTTCATACATAAAACGCGGTTTCGCCCTTTCGGCTATTGCCTACGAAGCATGCAGCCAACATGTGAGGTCTTTGACTAAGTGGAAAAACTATTTCAGTTGAATTTAATGATGATGATTTGACTGTTGTGTCCTTTCGTCATTCTTCCTTTTCCACTAGTGAATTATTTAAACAAACACCAATGTATGTTTAGTTAATTGATGATAATATTAAATAATTAGTGACAAGTGGTAAAATAAATTATATTTTTTATTTTGGTAACAAAATATTTTATAATTTTTATTTTTAAAATGTGTATTCAATAAAATTTTAATGTACATAATATGTAAATTAACTTACAATAATATTAAATAATCAATGAGTGATAAAATAAGTTAGATATTTTATTTTTTGATTTGATAATGAAACAATTATAATTATTATTTTTAAATATGTATTAAATAAAATTTTGTATGTATATAATATGTAAATTGTTTGTTTTAAATTTGCCAAATACCAAATTTAATTTAAGTAATTGTTAAAAACTCCAAACTCTTAAGACATAAGAAGTTAAAATATTTAATTCTTATAAAATTTATGAAATTAGGATAAATAGTTGCAGATTGTTTTATCTGGAAGAGATCGTCTGTTCCTCTTCTCCTGTTCCCACCCTGTGCCAATGGCATTTAACTTTGTCTTAAGGGAACGTAACCAGAATAAAATCCATTATTATGATAAGTTAAATTGAAGAGAAAATCAACTGTATAAAATACTTAATAAAAAGTTTGGTTAAGAATACAAGTTTATTTTAACATTTTCATAAAAATTTAAATAAAGTTTTATTATTTTTTATATTTATAAGTTAATATAGTCCTTATAAGCATATTTTAGCAATGATATCATAATATATTCTACATTATAAAATTTTAGAAACAATTATTTTTTTTGTTTTATTCAGTTATGAAAAAACTCAACTGTTTTGGTCGATCAATCTTAAAAACTTTGAACCGTTAAACTTTTCGATTCGATTTATTTTAATAAATCTTATTGTTAGAAACTGATTAATTTATTAATTAAAATATCAATTTTAGTAAATCAATAAATTCTTATAAACTAAAATAAATCAATTAATTTTCATTTAACAATTTCAAATTCTTTAATTTTATTTAACATTTAGCTGATTTTATGATGGTCTAATACTGGTTGAATATTTTGAACCTTAAAACTTTTATTTTATCAATTTAATTTTCGATCTGATTTTTAAAATATTAGTTTTTTTCAAATAAGAGTTATTTTTTTAAAGAGACGAGATTCTCTATCTAACTTTACTCTTGCTAACTTTGTCCAGCCAAAAAACGTCGTCGTTTCTACTTAAATTTTAATCTTCCAAATTTCAGTTTTCTCTTCAAACATAACTGTTACAACCATGACATAAGTGTCACAACGTGACACAAGTCACAAGCATGACACTTAAATCATGCCAGTAAATCTTTTTTTTCTTATTTTAATTTTAATTACACTACTATTAGTTTAATAAAAATTAAATTAATTCTAATTTTAATTATGCTATTATTAATTTTATTAAAAATAAAAATAAAAACGGAATAATTATTTACATTGTCACACGCGTGACAAACAATTATTTTGTCTTCTATTTGTGACACATATTTTGATATTTTTTATTATTTTAATTTTAATTTTTAAATAAAAATTTTATGATAAAAAATTTAAATTTTAAAAATTGATTAATTTATTAAAATTGTTTAATTAATTTATAAATAATAGAAAATATTAAATTAAATTTGATTAATTTTATTATTATTATTATATTGGCCTGCATGCATATTAGTGCAATATATATTAAACATCTTGTATATTTATGATAAAGTTTTTTTACAGAGAATACTTGTGAAGTGCAAATAAATTATACAATATATTATATATGTGGAATAATTGATTTTGATTTGAACAACTTATTTTAATTAATTAATTTACTAAAATTGTTTAATTAATTTATAAATTATAGAAAAGTATTAAATCAAATATAAAAATTGATCAAAATTTTATATTATTATATGTTCTATGCTTTTTATTAGATTTATAAACTTAGTTTTTTGTAAAGATAAATATCTAAAATCTAAATTCTTATGAAAATATTCATAAAATTACTAAGATATAATACTCACGTCCTTATATTTTTTTAAAGTCATGCCTCTATAAGTCATTTTATACATAAATAACTAATATTAAACAGCTAATTTTACCAAATATTTTTAATAAACAACTAATGTTATCCACTAATATAATCAACTATTAGTTAACCGCTAATAGAATCAAAATTGTCAAACAGGGCCTAAACGTTTAAAGTTTAGCTTTTTACTTAGTTGCTACTATATGCTAATCATCCTTAACAGGTACCACAAGAAGAAAATAGCCTAAATTGTATTTAAACTCGGTTCATTCGATTGGTATCCGATCCAATATTCTGTTTAGTTACGCCATATTCGTTGTTAACCTGTTTGTCACGTGAGCTCCTAACCATTTCTTTAGTTAATCTTAGCTTAAAAGAAGTGTCTCTTCATTTCCATAGTGCAATATTTTTGGGGTAGAATATGTGTATTTGTGTTTAATAAAGGTCATGTTTGGCAATCAGTTGATTGCATTAGTTGTTAGCTGATTCTATAAGCGGTTAGCTAATAGTTGATTTAACCAGCAGATAACATCAACTGTTTATTAAAGATGGTTGATAAAATTATCTGTTTAATATTAGTTGCTTATGTATAAAATGACTTATAAGAGCATGAATTTAAAAAAATTACAAGGACATGAGTATTATATCTTAATATTTCTTTGAATATTTTCATAAGAACTTAAATTTTAAATATTTATCTTTAAAAGAAACTAAGTTTATAAATCTAATAAAAAATATAGAACATATGATGATGATGAAATTTTAAATTTAATAATATTTCAATATAATTTATAAATTAATTAAACAATTTTAGTAAATTAAACAAATTTAAAACTTTAAATTTCTCACCTTATCTCCAATATTTAAGATATAATTTAATTTATTAAATTAAAAAGTATTCAAGAGAGGAGTCTTAAAAAATAATATCTTTTGGTTTAGAATTATATTCTATAACAAATTCTTATATTGTGTAATGCGTTATGAAAGTTAGTACATTATATTATCGTATTAATTGAAGCTTTATTATCCATATTTATTGTAAATCTCATATAAGTTGATGTTAAAAATTAGTTAAATAGTAGTATTTAAGAATTTATAAGTTACTAAAAATAATTTATTCTAATAAAAAACAAATATTTTCATTTTTAAATAATTACAAAGTAATATATCTTTGTTAAAATTTTAATTTTAAGATATTAAAATAAATTGTTGAAATAAAAAAATTATTTCACATATATAATATATTGTATAATTTATTTGCATTTCACAAGTATTCTCTGTAGAAAAAACTTTATCATAAATATACAAGATGTTTAATATTACATTAATATAAATGCGGACTAATATAATAATAATTATAATTAATTAAAAATTAATTTAATTTAATATTTTTTTATAATTTATAAATTAATTATAAATTTTTAATATATTAATCAAAATTTAAAATTTTAATTTTTATCTTAAAAATAAATCAAAATTCGTATCACATGCGTGTGACACAAATAGAAAAACACACCAATGTAGAACTTTATTTTGGTTTCTTTTTTATTTTTTAAGTTTACTTTTTTATAAAATTAATAGTAGCGTAATTAAAATTAAAATTAATTTTTTATTAAAATAACAATAGTATAATTAAAATAAAAAATTCACATGTATGACACTTATATCACAGTCATGATACAAGTACACGGCCGTCCACACTGCAAGTCTACGACTTAACTTACGTAACTTGAAAGGACCCTTTTTTTAGCTAGACATAGTTAAATAGAGAATGCAACGCAACACAACACAAAAAGACAACGTGTAACCTGCGTGGCGGGAGTCAACTTGCCGGTGTGTAAGCGTCAGAGCAAACTCTGACTGAAATTAACGTGTTGAAACTTGAAACCATCTACCACGAGACACGACAAACACACATACGTTACGTACCCACAGCTCCACTTCTGTGCTGTCCATCTCTCGATCCTTAAAGTTCCCGTCGGCTTTTGCATTGAAAGTTTGAAACCGACTAGTTTATTGCACTATCAACTTCGTCAAACAAACTACGCTGTATGTTACGAGTCTCGTATCGGAGAGGCATGATTCTAAAATATGTCTTATAAAACCTTGGGTTCTTTCTCCCAAGGTGACTTATGTTCGTAACAATTTGTGCACCTACAGACTTCCACTCCAAGCCTACACACACAAACACAGATATTTATATCTTTGAAGTAATCAATGCGTCCTCCTAACCACTAAATCTGTTTGTTATTACTCATCAAAACTCTCTTGTTTCATGTGATGTCTCATTCATCACAACTTGGGTCAATAATTGTGCCTTTGGAATGCAAGTGTGAATTAAGGGTTACACTCGCTTACATGTGAAACTCGACCACTTGTAACTGTTATGTTCTATTTTTTTTTTGGTCAGCTCTCAAGGGCATTATCTCTCTAAAGGTCCTTGAACCTCGATATCTGGGACTCATGAGAAGTAACCTGAAAGGCAAGGTTGTTTTTTATTTCATCATCTGGACTTTGCTGGACGAGGAAGACAAAGACGATGAAGGGAGGTATTTATAAAGGGCATGCACGTAGTTGGAGATTGTAGAGCTGTCTGATGATGAAGAAGAGAGGTTAGAGCACTGTCTAGTTATGTTAGTTGGTAAGAAGAAGGGAGATAGATAAACATAAGTAGAGTGAAAGCTTGAGAGCCTGAGGCTTCTATGGAGGTTGGATTTTAATCCTTATCAAATAATTTGCTTTTCTTAGTTTGTAATTAATCTGAAAAAGGAAAGTAATGGGATTAATTGAAGGACGGTTCAAGTCCTTATAAGATATATAAGAATATTTTTAAACAATTTTAATATTACTAAATTGGTACACTACCAAATATTATTTTATTTGTATTTCATTTTTATATTAAAGTTTTAAATTGTGAAATATATTATTATAAGAATTCATTGGTGGTTATTAATTGTCATTACTATTAAATAAGAATTTAGTTTAGTATAATCACTAAATAATAATTCTAAAGTTTTGAAAAAATTAGTTTATAATCACTGCTAATCATCAAATAATTGTTATAAAGTTTTTTTAATTATATTCTGATTTACCGTAACATAAAAAATCTAATTTTTACAATAACCCGAAATTATAATATTGCAATTTTAACACTTACATGGAAAGTAGAGGACCTTCTAGTTCAGACAAGGATTTGAACAACTAGGAAAAACAAGCAAATGGAAAATAAAGAAACTCAAAAGAGAAGCAAAACGAGTTCATTGAAAAGAAAATTACTCTCTTGGCTTGCTAGGATCAAAGTTCCTTCTGTGTGTAGTAGGAGCATTGCGAGGATAACTTCCAAGGAACATTGGAAGTCCTGCAAATTCTTGTTGTTGAGAGGTTCCAGAAGAAGAAGAAGATGATGATGAGGATGTGGCTGATGAAGTCCGTTGTGGAGGATAATTCAAGCCATATGTTCCACCTGGAAAGAGTTGTTGATATTGAAAAGGATTTCCATAGGATGAATACACTTGTGGAGGAACCGAAGGGGAAGTGATTGGATTTGCAGCTTCTTGTGCACGAAAATCCTGAAGAGTACTGGTGGTCAGGTAACCTGTAGTGCTTATTTCTTGAACTCTTTCAGGGAAGTTAAGTTTGGCTTTGCTTCCTTTAAACCTGAGAGCAGCTTTATCATATTCAAGTGCAGCTGCTTCTGCAGAGTCAAA